>QEWY01000125.1:516313-631424 GCA_006503575.1 Baylisascaris schroederi | reverse complement strand
CCCCCCCCCTGCCTCGCAAAAAAAAAAAAGAAACAACCTTGAAGCCCTCGGTGAATCACTCTTCATGCCGAACAGAAAATCACCAGTGTGGAAAATTTAATTTTTTGAGGTTCGACTATGAGAGTAGGACGGTCCTTTCAGGATGGTTTTATTTAGAGTTAACCACCTTGTCTCAATTATTCGATAACCATAAGAGGGCACTGCTAATCTTCGCGATGGTTATATCATTCACTTCTTCAAAGAAGTCTTCCATTCTCGCAATAGTTTGCAGCTGAACTCAACAGTTACTTAAGTATTAGTGATGAGCATCGAAGTGATGGGAAGGGCACATTATCGATGTAAATCGTTTTGATTTCTTTTACTCATTGAACACTAAGCAATGAAACGTCCAATGATTTCTGTATCGAATTAAATTCATAATGAACCTCTAGAAGGGTTTTCCCATGGGAAGTTTCAAAGAACATTGCGGGCATTCCGAGGTAAATATTTTTGTTAGTGATTTTTAGTTACTCATGAAAAATAACTGCCGAAAAAAAAATTCCTTGCAATTTTCTCTTTCAAAGTTTGCATTGGATGCAACTATATATTTTGGAATTTCTATCATTACAGCTGAACGAGGATATATATAGCAAGCAATTAAATGACTCAATTAGATCGAGGGATGATTGCTGAAAATTTGTTGAAAGAAGGGAAAAAAAAACTTCCAGTTTTTCAATTTTTCGACAAATTTGCAATAATAAAAATGTTACTCGAGGAAAGAGGGAGAGAGAGAGAGAGAGAGAGGGATAGAGATACAAAGAAAAATTATAAGGTAAAGATGTTAAATATATTTCAGCAAGATAAAAAAAAAAGAAGAGAAATCTACGTTATGCTAACGAGATGCGAAAGCAATTGCATATGTAAAATGAGCATTCCCATTTTTTAATTTGAAGATTCTATTTCATTAAACATTTATTTATGTGATGATACTATCGGTATAGGACCCTTTAAATGTTTTGAGTCGATATTTCCACATATTCTCTTTTAAATTTTTTTCTTTTTTTTTGCATGACAAAAGTACTGTAAATTTGGTCTCGCCGATACTGTAAGGTAATTAATTGCCTCATATTTTATTTACGCAAAACTAAAATTTGCGTTGTTATGTTTTAGACTTTATGCAAATAGCACCTTGTCTAATATTATGAACTGCTAAAATAATATGTTCCCTACTTCATAGAGAAGGCCAATCTCTAAGATATTGACTTATGAAAAAGTTCTAGTTGTTTAAACATTAACTTATCTAATCAAAGGGGTAATTCTATAAAAATTTAGGCCACTAGATGAAAAAAAGATAAAGATATTCGATGGACGGATACTAGTAATAACTTAGCATTGAAAATTTTGAAAATATATGAGATAATTATTCGATAAGTTCCTGATATTTCCCTTATTAGCGTATTTCACTCAATCATATTGCGTTCATATATTATTTATTTATTCCTAAAGTTCCCAGATGGGAAAACCTATAAAAATATGTGGGTAAATACAATTGATCGGCGTTTTGCCATGCTAAGATAGCTCCAATCATTCCTCATCGCCTTTGACAATATTATTCGATGGATTATTAGAAAGATATATCCATATATAACTTTATAAGATCATCACTTTAAAAAAAATTTTTTTTTGTTCATTCAGTAATAGCATTAATAAAATTAAAAGATTTATATAACATAATGCAATATGCATAAAAATAGAACGAATTGAACGCTTAGTTCGATGGGATAACAAACCGACAATGATGAGGTAGATTAATCAATAATTTCCGCTCAAATCGATCAAACGCTTATCTCTGAAATAAAAAATGCAAAGAAATTTAGAAGTCAAATTTATTCCCTTTATTTTGGGATATGTTTTATAAAATATTAGGACTTCGTTAACGTAGTATTTATATTTCACTTCGTTAACGTAGTATTTATATTTCAATGATAGGTACTTTTGGAAAAAATATTGACCCTGAGAGTTTAGTAATAATTTAAAACAGATGCAATATTTGATAATCATAAATTTTTCCATAAATAAAACCATATTCCAAGAATAATTTCTTTTTTTTTTTATAAACCTGAGACGAATATTAAACGTTATCACCTCTTAAGATAGCATGAACAAACATACAGACACAGACGCAAACATACAATATATATATGGATTTAACAATCGGAGACCACCATAACAACCAACTAAAGAATATGTTTTAATAAATATTAAACATAAAAAGTATAAATTCGAGTCAGCAAAAAACCGTTTACGGTTTCCGGAAATCCACCCGGAAACGATTACTTTCGATTAATAACAAAGAGATTATGAAAAGAATATAAATAAAAAATCTAATCGATTAAAAGAATGTAAAAAGACTCAAACTATGAAACAATTTCCGCTACATAATCAATGAATACAAAAATCAACCAATTCTGTTACAATCGAATAATGCCACAATTGAGTACACTGCAAAACAACTGTGAGAAAAAAAAACTACTTCATTACGAACAATTTTTTACTTTCTTTCTTAGCATTTAAGATGGTATATCCCTCCCATCCCGTTCATTACAGTTGCACCCCTCCCTCCCCCTACCTCTTTCGATTATAATCACCCTCCACCCAAAATCTTCACCCATATTATCTCCTGGAAGAAATATTATTAAACCAGTTTTGAGTACTACTATATACAGACAATGATAAAAATAAATAATAGAACAATGAATATTTAATGGCGATTATTTAAGTGTTATCGAAAGAATGCTAATTTCTTGTTTTGGACGTCCACTCTTCTCATATGTGTTCACTTGACTGATTTGTTGTACAACGTTGAAGCCTTCGGTTACCTGAACGACAATTTTTGATACAAATATCTATTGGGAAACTCAGAAGGATGTGGAATAATTTCAAATTAAATAAATATATATATATATATATTCTCAAGTCCAGCTCGTGGATTTCTTCCTCGATTGCTCTTCGCAGGGAATCAAATGCACTTCGATGATCTCTTGTCAAGCAAAACTTATTAACAAATCCACCAAATTACTGATGTTATCATAGATTCAATAAACTAAATAAACTTCATAATAAATGCATACGGTATCGCTAAATGAAATACGGTGGATGCAAGTCAAATTTTCAATTACCACTCTTAAAATCTATATCAAAACGGTCGCAATCGACGGAAAGAAATTTCAAAAAAAAAAAAATGAACACAGAATGTGACCAACCTGCCCAAAAAGAGTGTTCTTCCCATCAAGCCAATCAGCAGGTATTACTGTAATAAAGAACTGCGAGCCATTCGTGTTAGGACCAGCGTTAGCCATCGATACCATATACGGTTTATCGTGTTTTAATCGTGGATGAAATTCATCTTCAAAATCATCACCCCATATCGATTGACCGCCAGTTCCTTTACCGGTTGGATCGCCCGTCTAAAAGAGTTGCTTTCTCTTGGAATTTAAAAATATATTTAAACAATTTTTGAAATTCTTTAATAAATACGATCTGAATGCAGCTTTAAACAGCAATATTAACTCTATAAGAAAATGACTGAAAAGCTGTATGAAAAGAATCGAACAGAAATTTGAGATGTTGTTTAACGCTTCCAGTTTCTAGTGGTAAACTTTTATCGCCCATAGGAATACTCGAATAAAAGAAGTAAATATGACATTACTTCAGGAATGGACTAAATGGAACATTATATGAGAAACAAATATTTCCATCAATGTGTCCACTGAAATAAACCCTGTCTCAGTTAGTATTCTATATTAAAATATGTAACTCTGCAAAATATTTTTTCTATAATTTCATGAATTCAACGAATTTTTGGAAAATTATACAGAAAAATGCAAAGAAAAAAAACAACGGAAAAGCAAAGCTATAATAATTTTCAATTACATCTAAGAGGAGTTTTTCTTTGAACAATAATAAAAACTTCAAAGGCAATTATAATAAATTAAAAATTATATGCCAAGCACAGTTAAAGAAGAGTAAATTTCAAGCTTTTATAAAGTTGAAACTATGCAAATAAAATAACGATACTCAAGATTTTATTCCTAAAGTCATTTGCATGGGAAATATCAATTCTGTAGGAAAAGAAAACGCAAAATTCGTTGAATTTCTTCAAATCGTTTTCAAAAGAATTATGCAGTATAGCTGTATAGTGCACAACCTTATGCTATCTATATCACCTTTGCAAATATTCCCTCTAAAATCATGACCAAAGACGACAGAGTAAAACAGATTTCCCTTTAATCAAAAGTCTCCACTCTAGGTGAGGGTTGGTGTTCTCCAGGTAGTAACGCATCGTCGCTTCGACGACAACATTTGTCGTTGGGAACTTCTATAACATTCTACTCCTCGGGGTTTCTTGTGATTTCAAGGTGCCTTAAATTTTCCATTTCTTGTTGACAGCAGAAAGGATGATTTCAGGGAAAACGGATCGTGACAGGAAGATTCTGTTATTCACGATCCTCTGAGAATAACTTTCTTTTCCGAGGTCCGCGATCCTATCCCAGAATCCGGTGACCTTCGAGACCAAACTTGCCTCCAATCTAGTCCTATTCCACGCGGCTTTCACAGTAATAATCCTACCAAGAGCCGACAAAAGTAATTCACTCCAAAAATGCATGATCGGAATGTCACAACATGCTCAGAAGCAACAGAAAAAATAATAAGAAAGAACCTGAATCATGAAGCCTTTAATGACACGATGGAATGTGAGACCATTATAATATCCCCGTCTCGAATGCGTACAAAAATTTTCCACCGCTTTAGGGCATTCATGTGGAAATAATTTTATATGTATATCACCGAATGTTGTATGAATGATCGCATGTTCGGTTATTCGTGATTCAGGCATATCTTGCTGCAAAATATAACCATCAATATAATACAACGATAACTGAAAACATATCATCCCCAAAGTCAACAAATTTAAAAAAAAAATGTCCAGCAAAACATCGGTCCCAGCAATTTTTACATCAATATGAGCTAGAAGTCCTCAGTAACCACCGAAGGTTAACTGATACATGCTCGAACCTAAAATAACTCTTGCACTCTTACTGCAACTACTCACTGCGTAAACTTTTTTTAATCATCACGTTCGGGCTGTTTGGCTGTATATAAATTGAATAAGATAGAAAGCAAAGACAATCAGTCATCTCAAAAACGAAAGACGAGAAGCAGACTGAATTTCTGATAGTTACAAGGTTGGAATCAAATGCAACAATCATAGAATTGCAACAATACCATAGAAAAAGAAATGTGCTCAATAAGACAATAAAAAATTCGCAAATTTCCCATCTTTGATCGAGAATTTAAACGGGAACAACACCGTGGCATCCTAGTTTATCTCTCAATTTATTAGCATGATCAATGAAAAAAAGAACAACAAAATCATACCTCAACAGCAGTAATTATATCCTCTTTCGTTGGTTTCTCGTTGAAAACATCGCGACCCATACCACTACCATCAGTGTTATCACTCTCATCCACCGAGAATGGCTCTGCATTTGTGAACAAATAAAAACGATTCTTCTTATATGCACAAGCTACCTGCAATACAAAAACAATAATCGAAAAGAGAATCAATGAGGGAAATACATTTCGATTTTTAGCCGTTCGGAAATGAGCTATAATTCTTACGCTACTCTTGCATCTCCCTTTTCCCTTATTTTTTTTATTTTTATAATCTCTTTTTTTTCGACATTTTTATTAGCACCGGTATTCTAAATAATTAGGGCCAAACTAGCTGCGTTTATCTTACCTGCAATAATGACCCCATTAATCTAAGCATAATTTCTACTATTTAAGTGTTGCTTGTTCAACGTATCTTGCAAATTCCACCCTCTCATACTACACAACTTTGCAACTCTCAGATAGTACTTCGTGTTGTTTGTATTTTTCTTCAACTTTTTCCCCATTTCTTCGGATCTCTACCCTAGTTTTTCAGTTGGTTTACGTCTTCTTCTTCCCAAAATAAAATTCGTGAAAGAGGAGTTACCTATTTATAGGAAACCGTATCTTCAACACAAATATAAAGGTAGTAGTTAAAAGTTTTTTCATTTAATGTTGGAAGAATCTTCAATCATAGATTGACTTTTTTTTACAAACATCAAACAGCGATACTTCTTTATTTCAGCATTTAAACAGTGGGATATCAACCAAAACAACAATGGTACTGCTCTAGACATCGTGACAAAACTTTTAAACCAATGTGAACGGTGATAATAAGTTAGGAGAACAAACTGATCGAAGAAATATTATAGTATTTGATCTTCAATATCCCCTCCCCTAAAAAACAAAAAAAAAACAAAAAAAAAACAGATGAAACGAAACATACGATCATCGGGTCGGGTTCGCTCCTCTTCAAATTTGGGTTATCAGCTGCTTCGGTTTCTACGGTTGCTGCAGCACCCTAAAATTGGTGTTCGCGAAAAAGCAAACTATGATTAATGGAAAAAGAAAATTCTTAAGAATAAGTGAATAGCGCAAGCAGAATTCATAAATCCAAAAGGCAGAAAAAAAAAAGCATTCTATATGAAGAAATATTTTCAAAAGTAATATAGATTCGTATTAAAAAAAGATGCCTGGATTCAAAAGATAAATCCTGGGGAACTATTTTCCCACCCGTTATCCGTTGCTGAAACATGTAAGCAACTTCTCAAACAATGTTACTTATTAACGACGATATCGATTTTAATCCCTTTTCATCAAAGACTACAACGATTTTCCAATCATTATAAATGACATATAAGAATATTTAATCTATTCAATAATTCTACGAAGTTACGATTTGTAATGCGGCAATATTCCATCAATTGCTTATCCACCTGATTAAATCATCGATAAAATAATCTTACGAAAATATAAACCTGTAATCGTTCCTTTACATCGGGAACAGCACGGCAAAGTGAAACGCCCAAAAATCGCATATTTTCCATTTTGCCCACTTCTCGAACCGTTTCATTGGAATATAAATTTATGACCTGGAAGGATCATTCCTATACGATAATTGAATGATACAATTCAATACGATATAATTTACGATATATACGAGGTACGATATAATCGAAAATAAAAAAAGGATCATTCCTATACGGTAATGGGATGCAAAGAAACAAACTGGTAGTATCATCCCATTAGATTGAAGTGCTGTCTCAATACTGCCTATTTGATTAACTGTTTTAAAGCCCGAAATGATAACCTAAAATATGTTAAGTGGTGAGTTTCGAACTTCACATTCTCTATAGACAGATTAAGCACCTATATGATCTCATTTTTACTGAATTTTCCATAAAATTATAAAATGAATTTGCAACAAACGAACAGATTCAAATCACCGATTTGGATTCTCTTTCAAAATATATTAACTAGATCATTGCATCTCTACAATAGAGAATAGATGTTTCCATATTAGATCACAGCTATCTCCATACTAGATCACTGATCTCTTCAATGTCAGAGTGCAAACAATGCGCTCATAATTCCTCGACCTTCATCCTCTCATCCTCAAAGATCGAAAGATTATATGCCTCAGTGAGTGATCAACATAATTTACCTTTATACCAACTGGGGTCGGATAGATGAGAAAATTACTCGTTTCATCGAAACATATTGACATATGTTGGAAGGTATTTTCATCACGATCGAGTTCCCTTTCGAGAGCGACCCGTCGATTCCATTCCATATTTTGTAAACCAAAATTTCTACAAGAAAAACTCCCTAGCAAAAATTAATAAAAAATTTCATACTTCAACGATACCTTAATATCAATATTTATGTAGACTATGAGGATGACGGAAAAAGTAAACGGATAATTGTTATCATCTTACTAACATTCGATATCTCTATCTACTTATATCACTGTTCTAAGCTGTACATCCACTTTTTAAAGTGATAGTCCTAATGCATTAAATAAAAGCACAGATGCTACTTATAAATCAAGAATAGAAAGAAGGAAGATTAAAAGAATTAAAAATTTAAAAAAAAATTTTTTTTTAAATTTAAAAAGTTAAAAATTAAAAAAAAATAAAAACAAACTTATTAAGCTTAGCTTGCTCTAAATATGACTGTAATGTTTCATCGATTGTCTTGATCAGTTTACCCGTTGAAAAATTAAACACTCTTATACGGCGATCCGTACCAACAGCCGCAAAGAGTTGTCCATTTGACGCGATAACCAAACAACGGGGTGCAGATTTGAGCTAAAAAAAAATATAACAATATACCTAACTGATATCAACTCCTTCATAGTTGATCAAATCGTATTAAGACAATAACGATACATAAGTTTCCTTCGAAGATTTAAAAAAAAAAAAATGAGCAAAGCTTATCTTTGCAAATATCCGCCTAAACAAGACAGCTACAGTTTTCAACTTGCTGATTAATGATCCTCGATTAAGCCCACATGTTTTATTCTCTCCCTTTTGTTCTTTGGATGTTGAATTTTTCTCGGTACAACCAAACTCTTCACCAAATTTTTAAAATAAAACTTAAATTAAAAAAATTAAATAAAATAAAAATAAACATACAAGAGCATGACTTTGAGTTAAAAATAACGTAAATATTTAATTAAGGATTTAAGTGATGCCAACTTGCCTATAGAAGAGGGAGGGAAATATATTTTACGCCTTTTATAAGAGTTAAAGTAAGACAGGAAACTCAAACATTGGATAAACCTTCGCTCATAGTGGGTTGTTCACTAAAAGAAGAGTGCATAGAAATGTATTGCGTAGATATCTTCTGATAGGAATTTTCGCAAAACTGACTGCATAACTACGTAGCAGCCATCCTTCCCTTCTATCTCCTTCCCACAACACCCTTAACTCTCCTTACGGCCAGGAAATCATATATGTGGGCTTTGCTTAATAAATGTCGGGACTTTGCTTAACACCTCTAAACCTAATGCAGAAGATTCGACTGGAGACCTAGCAATGGTGCCACACAGGCAAAATGGATGACGCTTCTAATATCCTTTTTTTCGGTTAGAAAGCAACACTCACCTGCCGATTCTCAATAATTTTTCATTACAAATTGCAGTCACTCAATGATGCCGTTTGTGGACAGCTATCTCTGAGATGCCGCTAATCATCTCTACCATTTCCCGGAATGAAAAGCCATCTCATGGACCTGTTTAGCAAATTGTGGTCCAATATCCTTCCATATCTTTTCAGGAGAAATATTCACACTACTTACCAATATTGGCACTTGAATTAACGGTAGTGTAAAGCCTTATAACAACTTAATGATCAGGCAGACTTCAACGATAAAAAAACATTCATTTGTGCCGCAAAAGGAGGTCCGTGGGAGAGGGAAGGACGAAAAGGGTGGGGGAGAGGTAGTCTAGCATAGAAATTGTAAAAGGGAAATACCTCGGCCACTATGAAATTCCTTGGAAATTCCCCTGGCTGATTTTCCACCGAGTCCAATCAAGTCATAAAATAATATCGAAAATTATGGAACCAAATGGAAGCGGGTTTGATCTTGAAGGGTATTACACTACGAAAACAAATTAGGCTAACGTTGCAAACAAGTTTTTTTTTCGTCTACAGGAAAAAGTATTGTAGTCAAAAAATCATATTTATTAATAGAAAACGAGAATTCCTATTGTTGACTCTCAAAAACAACCCAAATTTTTCAACAGGTAAGTAGACAACTTAAATAAAATTACACCCGAAAGATGCTCATAATAACTTTCGAAATTGTCTCCTCGATTTAAATTGTTTTATATAAAGGAATTTTTCGATTGTATACAAGAATGATAACAATAAATGATAACCTTTAGAAATTCATATAAATCGGTATCGGTTTTATATTTCCACGCAATATTATTCGGAAATTGATAGTCACGTTTTGGACCTGACCAATATTCTAACATACCAACGATATCAATCGATATTGCACAATCGAGTATTGCATTGTACTGAAGAACAATGATGAAAATTTCGCTTCGACTATTGCATTTCAGAGTTTTTTTATTGCAAAAAAGAAGCGAACAATGCAGCGAATGCTACGCAATTTTTTTGGAAGAACAAACGCATCGGGCCCCATGAAGAAAATTTCAACGACAAAGACTACTCTATATCAATAATCCTTTTTTGCTTTTTGCTCTTAATTTTTCTTCTTTTTCGCCCAAAAAAAAAATTCCTTTCATTGTCATATGATTTGCTTTTTTTTTTTTTTTCATCGTACAAACCCTAAATATTCTATTCTTGGAAAATTCCAAACTAATCGATATCCCAAAAAATTCGATCGCCATAAACACGTTTATATCCAGTGTCTAAATACATAAAAGACTTTAGTCACCTTTACCCGACACATTAATTCTGTCAATAACAACCTTAGACTACGATGTTTGACAATGAAATCTCTGATCGCAAATGAAACTTCAATCCGTAACCTTTCTCTTTAAGGGCAAAATCTTTAACCGATAGAGACGTTATGAGGTGATCGTTCGTCCTTTCTTCAATATTCTTGCTTTCGGTTGCAAAAAATATATATGCATATTAGACACTTCAAGCATAAGATTTTCCAACATAGAACAACCTCACCTCAATAACCTTCACAGGTTTGGAATGTAATTTTTCAAGGAGGTGAATAGGTGAATTATCACCCTTTCCATCATAAATGAAAATGCTGCCCGATTCGGTATCAGAAACTGCCAATGCTTGAACAACATCATTGCCTGAAATAAAAAGCAACGTTAGATTCACCCATCTACACCTTCTGCATGCAAAACAAACAAATCTTCGAATGGAAAAAAGAGCAAAGTTATAAAAAACCTCGTTGCAATAATCATTTTCCAGTAGAAATGCCAAACCGAATCCACACTAACTTGAACCCTAAGGTGACGTATTCTAATAGTTGCCTTCAATCGCTGAGCCAAAAGTTTGCTGTTTACAATCAAAAGCACCCCTTCGCAGAAAATTTTTCATTGGCGCTCTTGGTTAAAGGGATGACAGCCACAATCTAAACAAAACTTTTAACACTTCATTCAGGTGCTTTTATCATTAAAAGCGATACGTACCTTGATGAATCCAAGCAGCAGTTTTTGGCGCAAATGTCAGCTTGAACATATTGATCATATCGAAATTCGGCACATCGAATATTTTCATTGATTTATCCTGTGTACATACGGTGACCATTAATGTGCCATTATGGTTGATAGCAATATGCGCAAAACTATCTATAACACGAAAAAAAAAAATTACGAAAGCTATGGGCAAAATATTGCTCACCACATTCTTTCTTCTTTTATAAATTCTTTAAAAAATTGAGAAATACGGGAAAAAATTTTGTGAAAAAAAAAACTATTTTTAAATCAAAATACTTCAAAATAAAGGAGGGCACTTTATTAAGTCTTTTAAAACTAAGCTGAACGAGTAATTACGAGTAATAAAATGATACTCGATGACTCACTCAATGAAACATAGATTGGGATGTAATGTTTTAAGACCACCAACTTGAGATCTTACTGACAGGAAAATGCTTCAGGTTTTAAAAGATGCCTTCCTAAAAGTGCATCTCTTGATTTCATAAAGAAGGCATCAAAGATTTGTTTGCATAATGAAATTACATATTTCTGAACGAAATTTTAACTACTCAAATTGGACTCTTCCAAAAATTTGCATATGATTTCAAATTTTTCCCACTAGCTTCGTCTACCTCTTCTTTAAGACTATCATGCTCAAAGAAACTTCCCTTACTCGATTGAGAAGCCTCGTTGTTATTGCTGGATTTAATATTCTCTCAACGATCGACCAGTGCAGAAGCATGTTAGAAAATAAAAAAAAAAAAAAAAACTATTTACATTGTTGGTGATAATCAAGCTGGTTGATTGCTCACTACTTATCAACTGTTTAAATACATCTCATGATCAGGCTAATAGTAATTAAACATTTGAGTGAATACAATGTGGACTCCGACTCCGGAGTCGTTCATTACAGCTTAAAAACGGAAAAAAAACTGGATCGGACTTTTTAATTTTGCTATTCTGTGCCTTGAAAGCCCGAAATCAAAGGTGCGCAAAAAAAAAACTTTGTATAAAAATTACCGCTAAAAATGGAAAACTTACAAAGATGGCATCTGAAGTGTTTAACAAATTCGATGCCTTCAGCGTGTTTCTTCTTCCAAAATTTCAAATGACCATCAATACTTGCCGTTATAATAAAATCGGTTCTGAAATTAGGGAAAACATTAAACTTTAAGCATCTATATGAATTACCTTTGTATCAATGAAAGGAATAAAAACTCATTTTTCACGAAATATTGAAAAGAGAAAGATCGAACTTACTGTGTAGCAATGACATGTGATATTGTATCACGATGCATAAATGATTTTTCATATTGAAGTGCACGTGGAATGGCACGTAGATATGTTGACTCGAATGGAAGACCTATAATAAATATCTATATTATTGTTTTGGAATAAATCCAACGGAAAAGTACTACCGGATTTACATATATAACATATATATATCACTTGATCACTTGATAGGCCGGATTGTATGCAATAGAACATATGCTATTTGAGATAATCTCCACAGACACGCAGGTTTTAGGTTTAATGGCAACAATCGTTCGGAAAGCAAAAATTGCGAGCAATTTCAGAAAATGCATCTGCCTCAGATAATCAAAGATAAAATTAAGATAGGATCAAACGAACCCAAGTGAACAATATGTTGGAGGTGGCTGGCACGATAGGTGTTATTTTATTTCAATGCTTAACGGCAAATATTTGTCAAAAAAAATGCCCGGAAATAGCGAAGAAATCTCTAAGTAAATCCAATCACTTATGCCTCTATCTTGGGATGAACATAAATAGCCGCATAAAAACATTTTCCTTATAAATTTTATGCCATCACAAAGTGGTAATGAATTATGCAAAAAAAAAAGAGATAAAATGTAATGGAATTGAGGATTGCGAGATATAGAAATGCAGAATATAAGCAATAAATCTAATCTACCTTGACTTGATGGTCGGCAAATTCGAGGCAATCAAAAGAAAAAACTGAAAAGCACATAGAAAAAAAGTTTTTATAACACTTGCAGGCTAAAATTTATAGAAGCAAAGAAAAAAAAATAAACATTTCAAGCACTTAAGCAACTCGGAGATCATTTGCAAAGATTAAACTCCCATCTGAAGATGCAATTCAAAAGTTAATACGACAGATGACTAATACGATAGATGTTATACCTATAGTTTCCATCTTAAAAACCTAAACATTTAGTGATTTTCATTTTTATTCACACCAATGTGAGTGAAATTTCTGCTGAAAACTATTCCCTTATTTATTAATGCTTTAGTGAAGTTGGGAAGAACCGTTAAGGAATAGAAACATTTTTTATAGATGGTGAAAAAAAAAAAGAAGTACAAAACATCGTTCAAACCTTTTAATTTCGGTTTCTTCGATGATTGCTCCTCTACATTTTGTGACTCGTTTGTTGCATCCGTTGAGCTAATTGCAACACTCTCAATTTGTCTTTTCAACATTTTCAATAATATTTTGAAATAACTAAAATATATTTCATTATCATATTTGCAACGAATGCTATTAATATAAAGATTAGAAGGATATAATTCTAATCAATGAAGATACTTCTAAGCCGTTTCAAGAAATAGTGCGATCAGCATATACCTATTAGCGTACCACTATAATGTTGCTTATAATCATAACAGTGAAAAGAAAGGTGCATGGCAATAGTATTGGTGCATATAGCAACGACGGAGGGGAGGGAGACGGGAAGGAAAGGAGGAAGAGAAGGGGGAGAAGGAGGGTAATAGCCTATGCGAGTACTTTCGACAAGTTCTCCAAATAAAAAAAAAATTTTTTTTTTTAAAGCTGAAAGTAAAAAAATTCTACAAAAAATTCATCTGGTTGTGCAGACGTTATTTGCAGAAAGGTTTATGAAGTTCGAAAAATGAAATAGCAACATTTTAAAACGGATTTGATGCAAATACGTTCAATGAAATGAACGCCCGAGACCGGACTTCTTTTCTTTCTACAACCTCCTCCTCTCCCCNCCCCCCCCCCCCCCCCCCTCCTACACCTCCTCTCAGAACCTCCTTAAATCGGCGTTCCACCTAAAATTTGTAGAATTAAAAAATCGCTCCTTTTAAAACAGTAATTACAATACAACAATTTATTTTGGCAACACGTTGCATACCAACTAATGAAAAGTCGACTATATTACGCAAAATTAAACGCTTCATAAACTGCTGGATGGCATGGATGGAATCCTCAAGAAATGCGGTTTTGCACGTTAGTGATTTCCTGCTACCGGAAGTAATGCAACAATGAAACGACGATTGCCAATCAAGGACGTCGTCTGATAAGAATACCAGGACATCTTTGTATCTCTGTTAATAAAGGCGAGAGCATCCTATCTGCAAGAACTTCAGAACTCCCAAATATGAACCTATCTTCTGAGAGCGGTATATTTCCATGATAAGATTACCAAAATAATAAAAGGTGCTTGGGGATGGAGAGCACTCTCCCACGAGGGAGAGGGAACTCGGTCGCCAACTTCATAAAGAACATCCAGAAACCATGCGAATGAAGGCGCTTGCTTGAATTTACGTGTACTAGCCGAACGTCGACAAAGATATCGAAAGACAGTCAAGCAATGCTAGCCGTGCACAGATGTTTCAAGGCTTCACTAGCTTCGTGGCTGATAACGGATAAGCCGTGGAACGTCATCCATGTGGACTACGTAGGACAATTTGAAGGCCATCTGTTTCCTCGTCGTCGTGAATTAGCATTCAAAATGGCCAGAAGTCTTCATGACCCACCGCGCAACATCCTTCACAACGCTCAAGTTCTTGCGACACCTTTTCGTGCGATTCGGAATACCGGAAATGATCGACTCCGATAATGTCACTTAATTCACTTCCGCAGACTTCGTCGACTTCTGCATAAGAAAAGGGATCAAGCAAATCTTCTCAACATCCTACCACCCTCAGTCCAACGGACAAGCAGAACGTTTCGTGGGCACCTTCAAAGGAACGCTGCCTAAACTCAGAGGGGAGAAGACGATAGTGGAAGCCCTTCAAACATTCCTGCTTAGCAATGGGACAACTCCGAACGCGACGCTCCGAAACAGCAGAAGTTCTCCTGGACATCAACTCCATATTTCAACGGAATTGGTCCTGTCGATAGCATCTGCAGCAGTACGGAAGAACGACAGGGTGGAAGCAGACATCAGTCGACGACGTGGAGCTCGCGATCGTTGTCTTATGATACAGATTATATCCACTTAATTCGGCGACTACATTGCAAACATACGACCTCACTGACCATAATTTTCAACAGCTCTCGATTAGAACTCCGTTGCAAAGGCAGACACATACAAACGCACACACACACATACGACCTCACTGACCATAATTTACTTCACAATTATAAATTTGCATTTAAAAAATTTTTTTTCTTATATTATTCATACTCATCGATCTCAGTGTGGATATTATTTTCTCAATAAGTGTTTACTTTTTATTGACAGCCGTTTGTATCATCAGCAAAAAGAAAAGGAGTACCGTAATTTAATGCTGAAATATTGAGTATTATCAAACAATAATTGTTGAACGACAGGTTAAATCAATGAGCATCAGCTAAACAATTTAATCACCGTAATATTTCTTCTCCGATGTTATAAACGAGAAATATATATGACGTCATTTATTATCATTTATACTAAAAACATTGTCACATTACAATGTTCATAAGTTCCTAAGGATCACTAATGAATTGTCGGATGGAAGAAAACTGGAGAAGGTAGCGATCTAATGTTGTACATCACATATAAAGACTTCTATTCTTGAAGGTCGTTAATTATTTCGATGATGGTTGCTGCAATGGATGCATCGATCTGTCACCTTTGATTATTATATATTTCCAACCGGGTGGTCCAACATTTGAAGGAATCAAAGCATTTAGAACGATGATATTATTTTAATGAAATGGACTAATTATAGATGTGATATTTTAAGCTTGTAAATTTTCACCAAATATCAACTCATGAGAAAGAAGTTTTCCTCTCTCTTTTCTATCAAATGAGTAATGAGCAACAAATGGAGTAATTTTATCGATCGGTTTTTCAATTCTAAAAAATTATAATCGTAAGAAGGCATTATGCTAATAAAGTTTGGTGATTAAATCCGAGTTTAATCGTCATAATTTAATCATTTACTTCGACGATATAGAAAGCATAAATTTCCTCGATCCGATATAGTTAGATTTGAAGAAAACTTTTTTATTACTTCGAAAAAATACTTCAACAAAAGAGGGAGAGATTACTTAGTGAGGAAAATATCAAATCATTTATGACTCTCTTGATCGATCACAAACATAACTTTTTTTTTTTTATTAAAAGAAGAAGAAAAAGGAAAAGAAAAGGAGAAAATTTGTAATTTTACCTTTGCAAAATCCATTAAAAATATACTCTGAAATTTATATCTATTATTGGTGAAATGCTAAGTCATTTGCTTATATTTTCTTATTTTTGGCAGATATTCCATTATTAACGATAATGCTGCCAGTCCAACTGTTTCATCACCCACATAACAAAAGAAGTGGAAAAATCGACCCTTCTTTACCTTCTTTCGCCCTCTCCTTCACGTTCCTCCTTCTAAACCCTTACCTCCCGTTCTGCACTTCACTTGGAGGCATATTAGAACGGTTATTTCGAGTGATCTCATCCACAGAAAAATATGAATATGGTTAAGTTTCCACTCTATAAATTCGCTTCTTCTAAGGTTTTATTCTAACAGATAGGTGTAAAAACATTTAATAACCGTGGAGTTAATGAAAACATTGAAGGAGCCTAATGTATTGCACTTTAAGAAATCGTGTTCAAATAACACAGCTAGCCATCAACAGCAATAAGATAGATTGTAGTGGCATCGATCGTTTGCGATCCGGAAAAATGTATATCCGGAAAAACTTATATCCGGAACAAATACTCCACTCTAACTAAATCATTTATCCGTCTCATTTCATGGCATCTCATGCGAGACAATGAAAATTTTTTTTCCGTGTAATTAAGAGAGTTCAAGCTTGGTACAATTTGATGACTTTTGGGTGTTTTTTGAATTCGAAAGTCAAGTAAACTGAGTTCATAGAATATAAGTGTGGTAAATCTTTCAAATACCATATATATCGATATTTCTTTTTTAATATCTAATCATCGTATCCTCATATTTACTGCTATTACCGCTATTGTTTTAATTTAACCCATTCAAAGAAATCAACCTACATTCTTATCCTGTGCGTCGTTTGTGTTGCGTTCAATGGGAGGAGGATTATTCATTTCTGGCCATTCAGGTTGCATAAAATAATAGGATACAACCGCATCATCATCATCATCTCCATCGACATCTGCATTTTCAATCGGCATATTTGCCGTACCACTCCCCATTGTTCCTTCGGTAATCTTTTCTTTCGCATTAATCATTTTGGCATCTATCGATGACGTTGGTTTAGTTGGTAATCGAACTGCAAGAGGAGATTGTGGTGTTGATTTAGCGATTGGGGGTGTAGGTGAAGCTGCAGGTATGGTACTCGAGAATGCTCGTGTTTGATGAGACCTAAGCTCGAGCTGCCCCGGTTGTTGTTGAATTTTTCGTGATGACTTGCTCGACGCCAACAAATTATTGACCAACTCAGCTGCATGTGCAAGCCTCTTTTCAACGTCTGCTGAAGCTATTGGAGTTCCTGTCACAGGTTCTTTTGTTTTCAATGGTTTCACCATAGTTTCCTTCGAAACAAAAGGTGCCTGAAAGGGTTTTCTGTTAAAAAAAAAAGAAAAATTGCCCAAACATGGCCAACAAACAGCTGGCAGCTTCTTCTAATATGGCTTAGTAAATTAAACTGTCTCTATGTGGTGCGAACTTAAAATATATAAATACTGATGTGCATAATTGAATTTTTTGTAATTTCTGAATTTCTGAAAGCGTTTAGTCGAATGGATTCGATTCCAGAAGGCGTAAGGATGCAAATTTGTTTTCTTTCCCGCATAAATTAGAGCCACTCAAGTGTAATTCGTTATGCTATTCATATTCTATGATGCTTGAATTCTGCTTACACAACGATCCATGAAAAAAACTCCGATAGCGAAAACAATTTTGCAACGATACAAAAAAAATTTTTTTTTGATAAATATTCATTCTATTATTATTTCTATACGCAATTAATATGATCTGCAAATGGAAAGAGTGCATAGTTAAAGAATCTAATGTAATTTTTCATTATTTTACTCTTTTATAGGAGTAAGATGAATTTTTTTTCCGCAAACAAACTTACGGCTATGCCTTCATCTTCTTCGAAAACGTCTCTAGAAATCTGCAAAATAAACATGACCATAAGTTTAATAATTCATACTTGCGCATTGAAATCGTTCATTTAAATAAAGTTTCATTTATTATATTTCATCTCATTCGTTTAATAATTTCCATATTTTTTTAATTCACAACCTCTACTCCTCTCTTAAATCCCCTCCACTTATTGAAAATAAATTTGTAGGCAAGAGATTTCAGATTTTTTTCTATATTCAATCACAGTCTTAGATTCACTTTTGCTTGTATTAGTCCGACTGGGTATCCTTCCCGCATCTGCTTAGTAATAGCCATACGGATCGGAATTGCAGGTAAATTCATTCTTTATTGAAGGTACACATCGATTTGACCCATAAAACCGGAATTTCTCATTCCGGATTCTCTAATGCATTCACAACTCAATAAAGAGGCAACTCTGGGACGACCTTTTTAGGCTTTCCGATTTGTCCACGTTTCTTTGAACCACTACGTATCCCCGCTAAATATTTGTCATATGCGAGTGCAATTTTAGGTCTTGAAATGTGTTTAGCATTCTCATCCGTAGTTCCAGCAGTCATCGTTTTCGCTATTATTCGTCGCTTATCCATACGTTCAGGTAGAGGTTTTCGTGCAAAAACTGGTAGTGGAACTTGCACAACATGAGTTTTTGCATAATAATAATGTTCATATTCACGGCAGAAATCTGTAAAGAAAAAAAAACGATAAACGAAACGAAAATTTTCCACAAAATATCAACCTATCAATCTCAAATCGTTGAATCAACGTAATTCTAGTGGAGCCACCCGGCTGCACCGTACTAGTAAAATTCGATGCAATCAACAATTGCAGCGGAAGCGATATATAGACTTTAAACACTCTAGTTATCTTCTACAGTATATAAGGTGATTCGACAGGAACAATTCCCTTCGTTGCAATATTTGGCCATTTTCTACGTTTCATTTCAAGCGAAACTTTTGTACAGCCTAGCCCAAGTCTTGCATACGATCAAAGCTTGACGGTAGTCTAAAAGCTATTCCAATCGATGGCCATTTTCCTCTAACAAGAGCATAAATTATTGTTGCAAAACTACCGTTATATATGACAATACTAAAAATAGAATTTAGAAAAACAAATAAACAAACAAATCAAAATGAAATTTCATCAACGATGATTTTATCACATATAATTTTAATTAGCATAAATATTAAAATGAACTCACTCATAACGATACGTTCTGAGAGGATTCCTTTATTAAGAAAACGTTGTATAACGATATAATGAATGTAAAGAAATTGCTCTTCACATTGAACACAATTCGAACGTTGTGAACGTATTGACCAGATAATATCCGGTATCGATAAGTTATGTCCCACTAGTAGTGATCTGAAATTGATTAACGATTTAAAATATAACATATCATGTTCATTATATTTTTGATTTGAAATTTTCATTGGGAATTTATTAAACATTCATCTTTTACCTATCAAAAAAATCTGAATTAATTCTTCTTTTTTTTTTCAGAAAAAAGTATAACTATTTCGATGAATACATTAAATTATTATATATTTTTTAATTCATTAAATATAATAGTTACTTATTATTATAATTCAATAAAAGATTTACTAATTCCCACCAATTATTAATCGATAGCACAAACTTAATACGATCATAGAAATGCTATTCAAAGATGCACAAAGTTTTTTTTTTTTTTTGGTTAGAAAAACATTTCAGCGATGAATTTTCGTTTTCAAATTTCATTGGTCTAATTCCCCCATCAAAAAAAAAATGATATAAAATGTTGAGAATTCAAAAAAAAATCATCGTTACCTAATAACAATCTCTAAAACGACAAGTGTACCCGTTCGACCGATACCAGCTGAACAATGAATAATTGGTGGTGTTTTACATGTTCTTATTAATGAGAGCATCATAAACGGTACGACGAGTTGTTTGGGAACAAATCGATCTGGCCATGTTACCCATTGATAGTGCATTACTTTACGTTTCTCATCTTTATAAGAAACACTCAAATCAGTGCACCAAACATCCGGATTATTATTTCTCATCTGCAAATTCTCATTCGAAAACTAGAAATTGATAGTGCATCACTTTACGTTTCTCATCTTTATAAGAAACACTCAAATCAGTGCACCAAACATCCGGATTATTATTTCTCATCTGCAAATTCTCATTCGAAAACTAGAAATTTCAAATATTTTAGCAAATTATTTTGGATATATTCAAAATGCTATTTTGCAATGAATATATTCATTTACTTAAAACTTCTTTCATATATAAATAGAGTAATATTTTAAGAGTATTTCTTATTTCATAAATAACTAAATAATTTTATCATTTAATTTCGATTATATTTGTAAATAAATATTAGTTAATTACTCAATAGTAATTTTGATCGATATACTACGTCAAAGATATTTTTCTATGTTCTAATAAATTTTTGCCGACGAAAGAAGATGTTTTCCTCTCTCAGAGTTTCGAAAAAGTGTCTTAAGGTTGAGAGATGTGTTCACTAATGAAGCTAGCAGATAGGACCGAACTTCAACGACAGATATCAAGTGGAATAAAAATATACCAAGATATAGGCGAATTATTAATTATGAAATAGGATGCTAGGAAAGAATACTGATTTCTTAATCGATAAGCATTTCAGATGGTAAAGTATTTAGACAATAAAAAAACTTACACCATCATTTTTAATTGTTATACCATAAAAACATTTCGTTTCACCGATCGATTTTGGCCAATATTGTGAGCATTTCCCCTTACCGGCTTCATTAACTCTGCACAACATTAGAATTGTATCGACGTTCTCTTGCCATACCATTCTCCAGAAATCACCATTCGTCGAATCCAGAGGACCCTAAGAAGAAAAAGAATTAATGCAACGAAAATAAATTTCATCAATAATTGTAAAAAAAAACAAAACAAAACAAAACAAAAACAAACAATTTTGTTATTACAAATCATTTGCTGCGGCTTTTAGGTAATTCAGTTATATTCCCCCCTAATATTCAACGATATTGCCCTATTCTATATATGTGCCTATAGTACGGTATCTTTGAAGAGGTATAAGCCATAAATAAAATACACACCTTTCCATATAGCCCATTGGAAATGAGATGGAAAATTGATGAGAAATAAATTGATTTTCCCGTTTCTTCATCTCCAATAATTTTAGCATCAATCTAAGCTAAATAGAGTTTAACGGATACTATTGCACTTTACGGGTATATATGCGGATGGGGTAATCATTTGCAAAACGCTTAGCAAACTTACTAAATGAAGGTATTTTGCAATGAAACATTGCATAGAGCACGTTCATCTTGAATAAATCATGTTATCATTGTACTGTAATTCACATATTTAACACGTTCCCATCGCCAATCTCATTACTCTGCGTTATGCATTTCAAATTTATCACAGATGAATATCGAAAAAAAAATCCGCAATTTTCTCATTTGAATATTTGATGCTAATTGCATTATTATTTATTTTTTTTGTGCAATATTTGCAAATGCAATATTTGTTTGCTAATTTTCGCAATATTTGTAACAATTGCAATATTTGTTTGCTAATTACATCGTTTTTTCACATATTTTCATACTGAAGTGCTTTGTAATATTTGCTGTGAATTGGTTCAGCGATAATATTTGTAAACATTTCATTGCAGTTCCACAAATTTTGGCAGAAGCACATTTTGACCATGTCAGTCCTCGCGTCTGCATGATGTATGTATGCGTGTGCGTCCGTCTGTGTATGTCTGTGTGTCTGCGTGTGTGTGTGTGTCTGTATATGTGTCTGTGTTTGCATTTTTTTTTTCTGCAATATTCCATCTTTTCTCGTTCGCAACCAAATTTAACCATTTTTTCTGCTTGGTCAAATCCAGAGCAAGTTGAGATGCAAATGGTATCTTCATTATCTCTATTGACACAATAAGCTCACAAAGACTTTATTAGACAAACGGCTGCGAAATCAAAAAAAAAGAGCATCCCATACGCATTTCAAGAAAAACATGACACCGCCTTTGGATATATGAATATCCTATTAAAAGTTGGGAAAGTGGATACCCGGATACGTTGGAAAAAGTGAAAATCCTCGAATGGAAGATTTTCATCGAGATTTGGGGAAAAAAAAGCCCGACTCGTATCATCTATTCAAATAGGGATAATAACCGTATATTTAGAGAATATTTTTTTAATGGTGGAAAATTCATAGTGATATTTAAAGCTCCAAAGTTTTTTTTAATGGATTAATATCCACTAATAATTGCTCCACAGTTGTGTAAAGGCTCATGTTATCGTGATTCACTTTTTGATTGTTTTTGATCATTCATTGTGTTTGAATCGAGAGCAAAGAAGAACACTCACATCCTGCATAATAAATCAGTTATATTTTTCTCTCGATTATACAATATTTGCATCAGATATTAACTAAGAACAGCATATATGACACTTGAAAATAAGATTTAGGTGCATTACCTGAGTGCAGATTAGCTTATTGTCGAGTAATTCGTGGCTGATCCAATTTGCATGAATAAAATCTCCACGTGCATCTGGCCATGGTTTAAGAACGACACGTGTCTCATCCAAGCATGATACATCTGTAGATGAAATTTGCATTTTGTATATTCTCCCATATAAACGAATAAGTTGAAAAGTTTCGAATATTTAAAACAACTAACCAAAATATCTGCATTTAGTTTTGTTGCACATTTGCGCGTTGACCGTCATTTTAGGTGGATGTGGACCACGTCGTTGAATTGTGGCGAATACCTCAATGAGGCCATCAACACCAATCGTGTTAGTATGTTCGGCGAATGCACGCATTCCAGCTATTATTGCTTTTGGCCTTACTATATTATCGTCCACCATTGTGGAAGCCGTCTTCCTATAATTAATGATTTATATTTCTTACGATTAGGTGTTTTATTTCAAACTTGATTAGTTCACTAATTAAATATTCGATGAAAATAAACGACTCAGAGACGATTAAGTAATTTACAGAACTCAAAAAAAATTTTCTTCTTTATCGCTTCTCATCGCGAAAGCGAAAAAAATGAATATTTGGTTGATGAGGCGCTCGAACTTCAGGCACTGATCCAACGCCGTTAAGTCAAAATATTCGTCTTGTTCGATGAGTCGATCGAATTTCGGATGGCGATCCGACCGACGCTAGATAAAAGATCAACCTATATACTCTCTATCAGCGGCCGATGATCGACGAGTGATATGAAATATCTATGACGTTTTGAGGGCTATATAAGCAGCTCTCAAAACGGCTAGTGCCTTCTATTCTTCGTGTTGTACGCCTCATTCGTGTTTGTACCAATCATTTGTAGCCCTCATTACTAATATTTCGTTATACTTCTTTCTTTATCGCGTTTTCGCCATTCAATATGCGCAAATAATTTTTTTTCTTTAACTAGGCGGATAAAAATATTCAACGCAATTAAATATTCAACCTCATATACGAATCATAGGTATTTATTTTTTTTTCAATGAATAAATAGATTTTATTATTGTTGAGTGGATGAAAGAGAGCAGATATTACAGAGAGACGTTATATTTGTGCATAGGATAAACAGGAAGTATTTATTTAAAATGAGTGGAATGGATGGAAGTTCATTTATCTCGCATGAAGGAAAAAAAAAAGAATTTTTCATGTCAGTGAAATATAAAATAAGCAAAATTTGCGTAAAATTTGCAATATAATTATTGCGTTTATTCGGTTATGGCAATCAAATATTCGCTGATCAAATAAAATTTAACTTAATTAATTAAGAGATTTGTTTGGTGCAGCGGAAAAACCAGAGATCGACTAAATAACGGTTAATTAAACCTAAAAGGTGATTGTTAATGCAAAAAAAATAAAAAATAAACACCCGGAAATAGCTAATAGCGACATTGATGCAAGTTATAGAGCAACACAAGAATCAAATGCCCCATTCTATGCAATAACAAAAGTTCAAAAAACAAATACCAGATTAGCAATTAATTATCTAGCTATGAGAATTTCAGATATCATTTGTTCAGTTTTCATTTTTATCGCTTCTCAAAAGCAGTGAAAAAAAAAAAGAAAGAACAAATGCAGTCTTGCAGTATCGTTGAGCATTACAGGCAACATGCAATGCAGGCGGTATATCATCATCGAACTTTGTAAGATTCTTTTCTATTTCCCTTTTTTTTTCGTAGCATAGTGGGGGGAACTTTTTCACTAATTTATGCTGGCACTATCTTTGCGTACATTTTCTTACAAATAAACTGCTGTAAAAAAAAAAAAAAATTATAGGGAACAGTCGCGAGTAGCTGCAATTTGGAGAAATACCCAAGGGCAAATGTTTATTTATCAGCCTATGATGGGCCAAGCATTTTGTTATGAGGCTACAAACGGAGGGAATTGTTTCCGCTACCTATTGGGATGAGAGTTGCCCATATAAATTTCTCCTTTTTTTCCGACTATTTTTTGATTCATTTTTGTGATTGCCGGAAATTTATGGCCGAAAATTTTTGGAAAGATGTAATTATTGAAGATGATTTTCTCTGATTAGAATCGTAGAGATAGTCGTTTTCAAGAGTTCTTATTTGCTTTATAAAGTAATTTTTACTTATGCGTGCATAGATTGTTATTTGGACATTTGATGTGCATATTTGGTTATTTCTTTCTATTCTACGCCGTTTGTATTTCATCTTTTATTGAGTTTTATTTAGAACTTTGAAAATTTCGCATTTCATTTCTATGAGGGATTATTACCTTTGGTTTTCCATGTTCTCTTAGGGATAATACAATGAATGAAGTTAAAACTAGTAAATCTTCAAGCAGAACCAGTAAAGAGCAGCTAGGTTGGTGCCTACAGTTGGTCTCGGTATGAATTCACATCCGCATCCCGGTGATGCTGGCAATTAGAGCCAGCTGGTAGGATCTTGGCATGGAAGGTTTATAGTTCTGAGGTTTGCACGTCTTCCGGGCAGAAAATTTTATTCAGGCGATCAATCCCACGTGAAACTTTTCGTAACGGAAGTTGCAATCGCGCTTGCACCTCCACATGTGGTGCCAAATCTTTCACTCTTCCCCGTCTTTCTCTTTCTCTAGGCACTTATTTCCAACCCGTTTTCGACGTTTTTTTATGCACTTCCTAAGTTGAGGTGGATTTGGAGGGTTCAACGCGATCAACCAAATGGTCATTGCTAGCAATGAAAGCTTCCATAAGTATCTTTTGCTACGCCTCGTAGACAGACCTTCATAGAGTATTGGTGGTTTTCATCGGTAGTTTAGAATTTTTTTTTGTGCTAACTGATTAGTGACGAGCCCATACCGATGGTCACTAATCAAGCATGTATCCGGCTATCACGACGTAACTAGACAAGATGAACAAAGAGAACTGCGATCCACAAACCACATAAGCTTTTGATCACCCTTCATTCCCATCAGTGACTGATTTCCACTGACGGAAAAATTTGATCACATTTCCCCCGTAAAAGATCTCAAATAAAATACCTCATCCTTGCGGGTTGCATTAGACGAGTAGAAATCAAAATCGACAACCACTTGGCAGACTAGCAAAGCTATAAATTGATGAACTTCCGCATTTGAAATTATGAGAGTGAAATTTTCATAAAAAAATATCTCGAAAATTGCAGAATTTCCCCACTAGAAATTATTTTATAGTTTTCACAATTTTATGCTTTTTAATAAGCTCAAACTTTTACGCATTTACATACGACGACAAGAATTGATTTTTATGAGCACAACGTTTTGATTGTATGCTTTTTGAATAGATTTGTGATGATCGCGAAAAAAGGATTATTTTTAACAAAGAATGTCTCCTTATTTCTTTTCTTATGACTGAAAAAAAAAAAATTTTTTTTCCCCCAATAGAGGACGATCATTTCGGAGGTTGAGAGGAATGTAAATTTTTCCAGCAATATATCTCTTTGAATAAATGATCCTTTTGTGAATGTTTTACAAATCGATGGTCACTTTTAGATTTAAAATAAGAAAAAGCTAAATCAACAAATTTAAACTCAACTTGGCAAGGAAAAAAAAATTCTCTTTCTTCTCAATTGTAAGCCAACTGCAGCAATTGTTGTTGATCAAAAAGAAGAAATGGCTGGATATAGCGTAGTCATATATCATTCAATTTATTATTGTTGAATTACTATATTGATGCATTTTTATATGCGCATAGAGCTAAATATAAACAACGCCAATATGCATAGAAGGGTTTTATTTTCGACGGTTAACGAGCCACTTCATCGCAACTCATCGACGCTTTGTTATGACATCGTAGTTGTTCTACTTTTATACGTTTGAGAGTATATCAACTTGTGAGCCGATGAACCATTGTTGAAATGCACAATCTATATGATTGAAGAACTTATATTCCTCTTCTCCTTCCATCCCTTCCCTTCCACTTTCATGCCCTTCATCGACCTCTCCCATCTTGCCGTGATCATCTACGGTATGAGTTGTTGAAGGGCAATCAATTTTAAAAAATTTGTAAATCGAATTTACTTTAATGTCTGCCTCCTATGACCATAAAACGGTTGCTTAGGTATCATATATATAGGATCACGCCGGATTATGTTCATGTATTTTATGCATATATATATATATATATATATATATATTTATATATATATATATATATATATATATATGTTCACCATTTTCCACTGAATCTAGAATTGCAGAATTTGATGATTACATTATCCTTCGTAAGCTGATTGCCCATATAAACCTTCAGGTTGACCCGTAAACGTCGAAAAAAAGTTTTAAACATTTAATTTTATTGAAAAAATTTGCCGGTGTCTTGCATAAACCACGAAATAGAAAAATTACTTATTTTCGGTTGAATTGTTAGCTAGCAAAGTTAATCTGATTTGCATATTCATAGATTCCATCCATCCATACGAAAAGATAGCGCAAATTTTTGCACAACATGTTAGGCATTTAGTTTTGATGATCATCGCGCATGAGTGAATTATCAATATTGGCCGATAGGTATAAACTATGCCTATAAAATTTCTGCAATCTTTAAATATTTTTATGATTTTATATTTTTATTAAATCAATTAAAAGTTTTGCCACTCAACATTTGAATTTAATTCTCTAGACAATAAAATTTCAATCTAATTTGAAATTCAATCTACTGGAAGATTGTTTGACATAAATTTATTCCCGTAATCGACAGTTACTTTCCTGCAAATGCAACATATTTATTTAGCATTTTATTGAATGCATGAGATATCATTAATAATGAGTGAGTAATTTAATGGCTCGAAATTTGTGTTGCTCACTGCTAGAATAGTTCCATTTTTAAAGATTCTTTCACAAATGTAACGTGGTATGTAGTTCTGAAATGAGCTTTAGTTTAAGTTGTTTAATTGTGAAGAAATTTGGCCATCGGCCTAATTTTTTATTTAGTATTTTGTTTCGTTTTCGATTCTAGTGATTTATTACTTCTTCTCAATTATATATATGTATGTATATATATATATATATATATTTATATATATATATATATATATATATATATAGACACATGATCAAATTTTTGAAAGCTATAAATTATTATCGAGATTATGAAATTTGACGTTCATTTGTGGTAATATCATTCGTTTGCTTTCCTTTCCCATTGATATATAAGAAACCTTTGATTTTGAATATTTACGACTCTTTATTAGAAGTTTATAGATCGATTGCATTGAGTTGAATTCAACTATTATAATATCTTGGAGGAATATTTTGAAAATTCTCTAAAATATTACTAAAATATAAGCTGAAATTCGTCGAGAGAGAAAAAAACGTAATATTTCTGCACATATTGTTGATTGTTGCTAAATTTGTTTGCTTAGTTGCAATTTCTATATCGTTTAATTTTGCATTTACCAATTTTCGATGAAAAAATTTTTGCTTTAATTGTTGAGGAATATCGATTTTCATTCTTAATAACACTTCTATTCTAGGAATATCATATTTCACATCATTATTTAAATTCCTTTTCATTATTTGCGTATTATTTTTAATTGAGTTGAAATTCGATATCGAACGTAAAGATTTATCGATAAGT
Organism: Baylisascaris schroederi; assembly: GCA_006503575.1. Taxonomy (NCBI): domain Eukaryota; kingdom Metazoa; phylum Nematoda; class Chromadorea; order Rhabditida; family Ascarididae; genus Baylisascaris; species Baylisascaris schroederi. The sequence continues at coordinate 603,006 of QEWY01000125.1, read as the reverse complement.
TTTGCTATCGATTACGTACTAGCAAAATGAAGATAAGCAATGGAATTATATATATTTATATATATATATATATATATATATATATACATCTTTACTCAATGAATTATCACCCTTTGCAAATATGACTATTAATTTCCCGATGAAAACAGCTAAAAAGCTTGATTTAATATATTCGTTCAACAACCTATTGTTTTTATACTACTATACCTTTAATGACTTACAATATAAGTTGAAAGTAAGTAAGTTTCAGCTCAATGATCGCTTGAATTTACGCCTATTGATTTCTTTTTTTTTTTGTTAATATTAATGGCGGAAAAGAAAATCGACTGATTGTTGAATGCGCTTTTTGCATCGTCGTTTATTTTTGGAAGTTAATTGACTTTCTAAGTTTGATATTTTAATAATACAGTTGAGAATTGGGAATAAAGAGAAAGGATGTCATGGTTAGTGTAAGAAGCACGCGCCAATCATCAAAGAGGAAACATGAGTGGCACTACATATACTTCAGTAAATATTCATCATTTTGAACGTGAAACAGCGGTCTAAAGATTAGAATATTTCTTTTAGAATAGAAGTTGAATTGTTGAATTAAACGTTGATTGAAAATTTCCTCGAAAGCTATCAAATTAGGGATCAAATTTTGATAGTTGGAGAAAAAAATACAACTTGTACTCTAATTTTTTCTTTATTATATTGTTATTGCTTTGTTGTTATGTTATGTTGTACTCGAAAAAGCTGCCTAATTTGATTTTCGATTATAAAGTAAGATAATTTCCGGGAATTGTTGTATATTAGAAAGAATCTTCGAATTTATCTTGTTTTTGAAAGCTATGAAGATTTTTAGCTATTAATATCCACCTGTATGAATCGATCGCAGCTATATTTCTTTAGAGTTGGCTAATTTAAAAAGGTATTTTACTTTTAATTAGTATTTATAGAGTGCTGCGTTGTATTGCAATTTTTTTTTTTAAAATCTATGTGACCATTCACTCAAAAATGTCTAATGCTAAAGAAAACTAATACGTTGTTATTCAATGGGAAATCATAGGATGAAATTAAAACAAACTACTTTGGAAACCTAGTAGTATTTCTTAATGTTACATACTCAGAAAAGCGTTGAAATATTATTAATGAAGCATTGAGTTTCTACGAGAGCGTTTTGTGATTATATATATATGCCTGATCATGTCCTGGCGCCATCCTGCGACTTGTTCTGCTATCACACCGTTCTCTTGGGAAAATACATCACTATGACACATAGCTGCCATACTCGACGTTCACTTAGATTAGAAACGTTTTCCATTTGAACGTGATTTCCTGGAATCTTATGAGCTGAATTCATAGTCTGCTGTCTTCAGCGTATAATTACCAATAAAGTCACTGTAGGTGACCTCTTCCAAAAATAAGTGTAACAATTCGTGTGGAAGAAAGAAGTTTTCGAATATCGGCTTTAATGATAGATTGCTGATGCACTACCATCACTCATCTATACGAGTTTTCTAAACTTTGTAAGAGTTTGAGGGAGTGGAAAAAAGGTAGGTGAATGAGAGGGTTTATTAAAGGGCATAGAGGAATTTCTTGTTCTGAAAATTTGAAAATAATTTGGGTGCAGAAGTTGAAACAATTTTTTTTTTCTGGCAAATTCCTAATTGCGCAATATATAAATGCCGAAAAAAATGTTTTTTTTTTGTACTTTTTTATTTTTAGATAGATACTTATAGATGGAAGTGACAATTTTATCGATTGGTTTCTATCACATTAGGCGATAACCTTAACAATGTCAATGTTAAGCGATCGTCATGAAATATTGCCGCAAGCGTTTATCGCAAAGAGTGTTCACTAAGGCGTGCATTCATCGAACATTCGATTGATGCACGGAAGTAACGCATTTTATTCAGTTGATTAAATACACCCTAGCATTGCTTAGAAATTGCCAATAAAGAGCCTTCCTATACAGGCATTCGAACATATCGCTCCAAGAGATCCTTCATAAATTGGCTTTTTTTCGGGACGTTCAAATACGCTTCATGAATCTTTCGAACGGTTTTCGGATACTCAAATGTTCATCTAATATCTTTAGCATTTGTTTAGCCCTCTAGAGATATATAAGCCAACTCTGGCCATAAATCATTCACTAAAGCGAATCTAAAATATATCATTGAAGCCATATATGAAAAAAAAAGATGTTTCATATTATTTGTTTCATCTAAAGTTTATTTCCACTATATTAAGAAAGTCATATCAATATATTTGAAATGATTGTAACTAGAAGTAGGTATATGTTTATTGCTTAATTCGAATAATATACATCGTTCAAAAATCGTTACTTTTATTTTTCATATTTTTCTTCTATTAGTTTATCGAATAAAAAGCGCTTCCGTGGTGCATTCACTCTACGTTGTCATAGTTCAATAATATTTCATCGTTGTCTTCATCACAATAGGAAATGCTCAATTATTAGGGATGAATATGAATTCTTCCATAGTAATATTGCCCCCAAAATGTGATATTTGGTTATAAGACTATAAATTCAGCGGGAAAATTACTTTTAAAAAAATGGAAAGTCTATAATAGTTTGTTTATATTTGAAATCATTTACATATTATCATTTCATTCGTTATTAATATGATCTATCGAAGCAACGATATGTTGTGATCGCATTTTGTTTAATTCGTATTGGGTAGAATGAATATGAACTTAAAGATAGCAACTTTATTATGCGAATTAAATAATTTTGGTTAATATGCAAATTTATTTGCATATTCTATCGAATTTTATATTTTCCTACTGTTCATTCTACTAGGTCATCTGCTTGATGAATATTCAAAAGTCGAAATATTCGAGTTGAGACCACCTTAATTAGAGCCCTTTCACTCTCTAAGAATTTTTTTTAGTGCGAGATGCGATATTCTAAAGTATAATATGATAATAGAGCGCTTATTTTGCAAATGTATGGAATGAATGTTTCGCCTCTTATTGCACTTATTATTATCGCAAAATCGTTTAATATTGCTCTACTTTATAGTATCTTTCTTGCAATTCTCATATAATATTTGTTGATCTAATCCGTTGTAGTTAATTCTGCTTACAATACTGATTACTTCCAATGAAATCTCGGTTAAATAATGCTTTTGCCCTTTACTAGCAGAAAATAGGAACGATTTTCCTAAAAAAAAAGAAAAAGAAAAACGACCATTTTCCTAAAAAAGAAAAAGAAAAACGATTCGAGCGATATCTTTTTTCTTGGCTTGAAAAAAAAAGAGCAGAAATATATTGAATTGTCCTTCTATGAGTTTCCTTAACATGTACGCTTAATATTCATAGTACTATATCGAATGCTAGAACGTTTGAAAAGGAAACTATTAGGCTGTACGTTGAATGCTATTATTTATTTTTGAATAATGCAGTTATTACACAATTAATTTCTGGGTGGTCTAGTGTTTTTTTTTCTGTGAAATCATCTACACGTGCATTATATCAAATATTGAAATAGACAGATTTTTTTTTAATCGTTAATAACGCATAGGCATATCTGTACTTCCGGTTGGTCCCACTATATCTATAATATAAATAAGATAATCAGCGAAGAAGTTTGCTTTATAATTTATTCATGCAAAAAAGATTAAGCTTGAAGAGATGACAAAGAAAATTGCACGATATATGCTTTTTGTGCATTTTTTTTTCTTCAGAAAAATAATAATTATATATACTTTTTGAGAAAACTTCAACAAATTTTTGCTATGATAAAAGCATTTTTAAAACAAATCNCACTTCAAAAATTTCCGATTTTTTTTTTTGGAAATGAGGCAAAAATAGAATTGAAGCAAAGAAAAAATTAAATATTGCAACTGAAGAGTTGATATTTATGTGATAGAAAGGAATAGAAACCATTTATTTATTTTAATAATAGCATTTTGAGCTCTTTTTTTTGTTGTAATTAATGAATATAATTTGAAATAACAAAAGGGATGTATTTGAAAAAGATAAAAAAGTCTGCCTGAAATATAACTGAAAAGTATAATGGAATAAGAAACCAGGAATCTATTGCATAGCATTTCATGCGCAAATATTTAACCAGCAAACCGATGAAGATTGAACTATTTTTGCTATTATTTGCTAAAGATATTTTTCTATTCATTTTGCAGAAAAATTTGCAGAAAATTATGAGAAATTTTAAAGTGTTATGATAGGCGTTAATTATTGTTTAAACTAGTAAAGAAGAATATTTTTTTCGATATTCTCTTTTGAGAATATCGAAAAATGCTGTGGAAGTTGTTCTCATTGAATCATTATACTGAGTAATACATATACTAGTAAAATCGGCATGCAAACAAACTTACAATGAAAAGAATATTGAAATGGAACAATGCTAGGCATAACTTGGAAAGGAGTAAACTTGTGTTTGCATATATATATATATATATATATATATATATATATATATATATATATATATATATATATAACGTTTTGCTGCATACTACTCAATTTCGATCGTTATTATTCCTATCGTATGTGTTAATGTCACTCTCCAGCACTATCATTAACATTTGATTTCGCGAGGTGTTTATCGAGGGGTTTCCCAGTAGGATTGGTAACATCCCATTCAGGTGTTAGATCAAGAATTTTTTAGAGCCTTCGCCAATATTGGCCGGCTAGCTTGGGTGCTTCACTCGAAGATTAAAATATACCAAGTGGGTTAGATAAATATACACGTCTTTTTCTATATAGAAATATTTGATAAAAATAGATCGAATAAGCCAATCTTTGAAGATATTAGGCGGAAGCAAAAACGCTTTGCGAACTTTGAAGATTCATTCAATTTAATGATGAAATGATTTGAAGATAAATTCATATCTTTGGCAAGTATTAGTTTGTAATATGTAATTTTTGATGTCGTCAGTTTTATTTTAGTCGAAAATTTTGATTTTTTTTTCACTTGGAGGATGAAGCTTATAGGAAATATCGAAGGAACAAATATGGATAGCCGAATAAAGTCATAAACGATGACATCGACACACTTCAGCTAATACCCTTCTCTTACTTTAAACACCTTTGCACTTTTATGTGCTTTTGCAGAATTGCATTTTCCGAATTGCATTTTGCAGAATTGCATTTTCCTAATTGCATTTTGCAGAATTGCATATATCTGTGTGTGTATGAATATATGCGCGTACAGATTTGCATATATGTACATGTCCATGTACGCGTAAATGGGCTCAGTCACATGTTTTTTTGCGAATGTGTGTGCGTATACACGGGTGCACGTGTTTGCTGGCGGATTGAGCAAAGAAATACAACGGATTGAGCAAATCGCTTCGAATAATTGAGAATAAAAAAAATTCAACTACTCAAATAATCGATAGATTCTACAATAAATATCAATTTTTCTTTCATAGTAAAATACGCACAAATCAATTTTTATAATACTGTCCAAAAGAAGCAATAGATAATGTGCCTCGAGGGATCTTTTATAAAGATTTTAAGAAATATTCTTATTTTTAATTTATTTCTAAGAGAATTTAGCATTTTCATTGAATAATTTCAAATCGTTTAGGTAAGATTCATCAATTCATTCGAATCTTATTGATTCGATGAATTAATTACAATTGCTTAAGGTGGTGGAATTTCTCCTTTCTTTTCTTGCACGAATTATTTCCAATGAATAATTGATTCAAAAAATTACGAAATATTAATGAGGCAAAAATATTTGAATATCTTCAAGTGGAGTGTACTTTCTACTGCCAGTAGGAATGTATCTTAATAAAATCGCTCTAGTTTTTACTCATTAATATTAACTTCTATCAGAGACCGTCTTTTTTTTTTATTGATATAAGCCAATCGAGTGAACTAAGCAATCAAAAGAAACTCATGAATTCTATGCTTCAATGAATTTTCAAGCAGTAATGAAGGATTCCTTTGCTTCTCTTTTATCGATTAAATTTGCTCTCATATATTTGACGTGTTATAACTTACGAATGTAGCTATTGGATTTAAGGATGGGAGAGGAGTAGAGGTAAAGGGAAGAGGGAACGATTCAAAAATGAACCGAAAGATAAGCTTTAAATGGCGCCAAGCTAAAATCCGTGCAATTTATGAATGTTTGCAGCAAGACCCATACATAGTTATAAGTAGATATGTGTGAATAAACGCACCATCTAATTTACCTATCTTTTTTTTTGCATGTAACCATATAATTTCTGAGATTTCATCAGCAGCATTTCTCACCTCTCCAATTTTTCCAGCAGTTTAAGTCTCCCTCCATGTCATCTTCCAGCAATTTCGGCACTTTGCTTATACCTGTCACCTTATTATTGAACTTTTCAGCAATTTCAGCAATATTTTTATTTGTTATAGCAAGCACGATTATAGCGCATCTTCTTTGTATGGTTTTTGGATTGTAAATTCTATAATTTTAATATTTCCTTCACAATTTTCTTAGATATTCTCATATTTCTTTACTAGCAGTTAAGTGAAGATTTTTGTGTAATGCTACCAAGATGCTTAGTTTTTCAATAAATAGCCGACTAAATGTTTTTCAAAAGTTCATTGGGTTTTTTGTAAATATTAAAGAGTACTTTAACAATTCGGAAGGGCAGCTTAATGAATGGCTTAAATATTAGATAGAAGTTGCAGCCACTGCAACTTTGAAAATGGGTTTTTTGGGAGGGGTTTTTTGATGCGAGATTATCGCCAAGATTCGTAACACTGTAGGTTGGTGCTAGCAATTCTACTGCGCTAGTGAATATATGGGAGGGAAAACTAAGGCAACAGAATGTTTATAGATCGAAGTGGTCTGCGAAAATTTCTGGCTCAGTGGAGGTATGGCTCTTTCAAGATCGCTAATCTCCTCCTCCTCCTATCTTCAACCGTTTTCATTCAGCGATAAATTTTTTTAGATGCATCTAAGATTACTAGTGATGTGTTCGAGGAATTTTAGGTGAATATGTCTATCTTCGAGCATTTTCTCTCAAAACATTTCAAAAATGCGTTTTTAAAAAGCTCGAAATGCGCATTAACTTTTCATTTTTTTTTCACTCGATTAACTTTTCGTTCAATATGGAAAATTGATCTACGTGGGAGATCCTCTCGTTTCAATCAGTATGCGAAAAACTAAAATAGTGATGAAGAAATAAACCTTTTTGATGAGAGTAAGTTTCACTTTTTTGGAAAGATTGAGATAAGAAAGACAAGTGGTAAGGTGATAAGAAAATTAGAGCAGATAAAACCAAAAAGTAAGATGAAAGTTTCCTCTTAAATAGTCTAAAGAAGAGGTTCTGGAATTCTTAGTTAGCTATTCCTGAAAAATTAATCCTTCAGAGAGTGAAAAGACCGAAAATATGTTGAAAGATATATTCACTTGGCATCTTTCTTTTTCTAATCGTCAATTTTTTCAAGGCTTTGTGGTTCACTTTTTCTTTTCCCTTTTTTTCTTTTTTTAATTTATGTCCTATCAGTTTTTCTCGTCAATTTTTAATCCCAAATTTAACAGGCAAATAGAAGCCATTTCCGGCATTGATGAATAAAAATTCAAGCGGCAATTTCCCTACGATTATAGTTTACTTAACAATTTTTGTTATGAAAATTATTTCAGCATAGATTAAATGCCAAAATGTTTGCTGTGTGGGATTCGTTGCAGTGTTATACCCTTTTTAGTAAACATATTGATAATTGTGGAAAGAATGAGTTATTCATAAATCAGCCATTGAACATTTATGTATTATATTGAGTTATTCAGTCAAACGTTAGCTAATAAAACTTCATTTTTTCTCGACTTATATGTAAATTTCATATGTTATTTACATAATTTGCTAGAAAACAATATGTCACGATAAGGGCACTATGTATTCAGTGCTATATTCTTGTTCGATTACTTTTCCCACAGTAGCATAGCAGGAAAACAAATACTTGCGATTTTTTCTCAGTTAGTTATAACCGATGTTTTGGTGCCGGTCAAAGTCCACCTTCAAATAGAGCTAAATAGTAACCAGCCCTGGCTGGTTGGTAGGCATTCGAGGAAAATTATGGCCGGAGAGGCGAAACTGCTCTCCCCTCCTCCTCTGCTCCCTTTGTCCTCTATCCAATACGAGTTTCTCCTCGGTTCAGCTCCATTCAACGAGTCCTCATATATTTTTATTCTTTTATTTGTACAGTATGATTAGAGTATAATTATCTAACTCATACACATCATAGAAATTGATGATAGGGTCTCCCCATTCATTTCACTTATGCGGTCATAAGTTTAATAAGTCACCACTCACTGAAATGTTTTCCCACTCTATGCTTTAACACCTAATGATCTATACGCTTAGATAGGCAACGGTTTCGCATTACTCTCATATGTTGACTTACTGAAACGTTGAAATGATGCATCGATTCTCTGATATATTCATCTCACATTCAGAGATTATTTCGTAGATTTATTTTATTTTCCTGCACACTAATGTTATATTATATGAACTTGGTCAAAGATAAAACTCCTAGGCTATTGATAAAATCCGTATATTCGGTTCGATGGAGGATGCATTTGTGCTTATTTATAGCCAACTATTCTTTGTCGTTCGGGAAATTTTAGTGCTTAAAACATCACATTGAAAAACAGGATGATAATTTGTTTGCTAGTGCCCTTTTTTTTGTTCTTTTTCATATGGGACAGGCTGATAGTAGTAGACTATGTTTGTGGAGTACATTGCCCTTCTTAAGGCCCAAATATGCTCGATTGCTTTCATGTAATCGGATCAGCGCACAATGAAATGTAAAATTAACTCTTGTAAAATTTACTCAGTTTTTTCTGTTTTTGAATGCGTACAAATTGATTCGATGAATGTGAAAAATTATACATATATATATATATATATATATTATATATATATATATATATATATATTGAAGGATTTCAAAAATTCTCCACAATTCAAGGTTTTATTGGAAGTTAATAGCGAAATATTTTGGCGATTGGTGCCATTCCGGTTTATCCTGCTTTTTCATAATCAACTTTGTGCTTAAATGACATTAAACTTCTTAATTGCTTACATAGTGCTTCAGTTCGGATGCTTCCTGAAACCACTAGCATACTAATCATCCCAACTAGGGAAACACCGATTATATGGAGCCCTTTTTGCGTAGATGTGATGCTGAATTTAAAGTTAAAAATCCAGATGGAAAGTCCTCATCTTTAGAGAGATTCATGAATATGAAGTATGAGATCAATGAACGAGTAGGATGAATTTTCCTTTTTCCCTGTAAATGCTCCATAGAGTAATGACTGATTTTGTATTAATGGTTAATGCAGCTTTTCACTCAACACAGTGGTTGTAAATGTGTTTATACATTTCAGTAAAACCTTAGCTTTAAGTTTTATCATCCAGCTAAATCACTTAAATGCTCATTTTATCAAAGATGTTTACCTGTATGGTTAATAAACTAAATACATCTATCGTTGAGTAATTGAAGTAATTAAAAGTTATTTGAATGATGATGAAAATTGTTGATTTCCTTATAAATTGTGTAATTATCAATTCATTGAGCATAATTGATTCTAACTATTCAAACAAATTTCCTTCTTGATATTTGATCGATTATCAATTATATTTCAATTCGGAACATATATACATTAGTGATTATGATATTCCCCAACTTATAGTTATAAGTCATTTACCACATTTAAAGAATTATTCGAATCTTTTTTGAAAATTTTGAAGTTTAGAGGAATTGAAATTTTTTGTTGTTTCGCTTCTAATCATTACAGTTTACCGCATTTGCCAGAATTTCTACCTTGAACGATAATGGACACACTCATACCTGAAATGTTTTTTGTAATTAATATCCGTTTATTCATATTATCCATCAAAAGAAGTGTTTCGTTGATCATTCACCATAAAATGGATGCATGTTTATGACTCCACAAAGCATAAGCTTATCACAGCTTCTCTTTGTTTATGCCCTTCACTACTACTTCCACTTTAAAACTGATTTCGAATTCTTACTAATATTTTCCACGACAATCATAATCGATAAGCATTATGAAATTTATGATTTCTAGAATAAGATTAAATCATAGCTGAGTGAATCGAAGCAACGATTAACCCATAGATTGTTATCGCAATGCAGCTGCTTGCTGGCAAATGGGTGGTACTTGCTGTGAAAGCATTTAAATTCGTTTAGTTACGCTTTCTAAGGCACCGCTTCATGCTGCTTTCACTTTCGGCTATTTCCTCTTATAGTCGAATAAGTGTTTGAATCGACCAACATTGCTCATAAATTTATGTTACTTCAGTGGATCGACGGATATTTTTATGAGGTGATTTCGAGGATTACCTTCTGATGATGTCAATGTGCGATGATGACGCACCTCTTTTTGATATCGATAACGCTACACAGTTATTTCTCTATCGACTTCACCTTTTCAGCAGGTAAACTCATTCTTTATTTTCTTTGGAGTGAGATAGATAATCTCGAGGGATTTGAGCAAGGCTCTAAACTTGATAAACGTTTTCGAGGAACTTGAGCTCGAAGGTGAGAAAATGTTCCCCTTTTAGGTGAGGTTACCTTACAGGTAAACTTTTGCTTACGTTTGCACTAACTGAATTCATTGATGCATTCAAAAGTGACGAATGATTGATTCGAGTTGTGAGGCTCATTTCATCATTTCCTCGTTTCTTTTATCTCATAAAAGTTGTCGTGTTTATTGGTAGCGTCATTAAATTGAACTTAAGTTGATTAGAAGTGTGCAAATACATCCACTTTCCTCGCATTACTAAGCTAATCGACTGTAAATTGCTGATTAAGAAGACAAAAATTTTTTGGCCTTTTTTTTTCAATTTTTATAGAATTTTCTCCCATCGTCATCAGTGAATAAAACTTCAAGAGCATTTCCGCCAGAAATTGCATCCTTCCAATTTCCCTTATTTATGCGCCGATTGCATGCGATTATATTCCGAGCCTCAAAAAAAAAACGAAAAACTATCCGTTTTCATTTCTATTGCTTCTACTTACAGTTAAACGAATTTTTCAAACTTTTCCAATAAGTGCATTTCATTCCATCGCAAGATTGTCCTTCGTTTTAGATATATTTGTCACAAGGAGAGTGCGAAGAATACCCTTTCTTTTAAACTATCAGCGTTGGGTATTCTTCGACAATGGGGCTTTACACCTCAACTCAGCTTCGGTGTCACTTTTTCTCCCTTGGGGGATTCCAATCAGTGACAGCACCGCATTCAATTCCGATCACTTCATCCATCATAAAGCTCTACCGAAGAGATCATTTCCACTGATTACTTCAGTTTAACACTCACTTAATGCAACATAAGATATTCCTTTGTCCATCGGGAAATCTCTTCGTGTCGAATGAAACATCTCCAAATTTTTTACATAAAAATAGCCCATCTTTCCCTTCACATTCCCATTTTCCTTCTTTTCCTCTCTCTCCCTCCCCTCTCGCCCCGATAGAGGAATTATTTTCGACCAATGATGTGTAATTGTCGAATATTCAACAGAATCAACGCTTTATCAGCAGAATTTTCAGATTTGTCTCTGATTCTCTATCAGTTCTTTTTTTTTTCTGTGAGTAATTCAAACGATTTAGCGCCCACAATTAATTCACAAAAATCGTTATTCAAATGATTATCTAGAATCATAAAGCATACCCACTTAGAAAGGGGTAACAGAAGTAACCGGAAGCGGTAGCAGCAACACTACAGTAGTCATAACTTTATAAGCCTCTCTTGAAAGCAATGATGGAAGTGATGTGAAAATTTATGGCTTTTCAAACAAAAACTTTTTTTGTGAAAATTTTTGACTTGCTTCGGCCTTTTCAAAGATTGAGGAAAATCGAGTTGAATATTCCATTCCTTTGACGTATTTTTCAAATATCGGAGAAAAAATTTCCTTCGAATTTTTTGCTCAATATTTATAATCTATATGCATTGCACATCAAAAAGATGCTCGAATAAATTGACTTTTTTTTTCTTCTAAACGAACCTATTTATCATAGAGTGAGGGTCTTTGTGAAGAAGATCTTTTGCACACCTTTTGATAATCGTCAAGATGAATTGATGCTCATTAGTGGTGAACATTTTTTTTTTCACGAACAACTTGCGCGAAAATTTTTTTGAACATCAGATATACAGCCGAAATTAACTCATGATTAAGCGAAGAGATGTGCACATCGATGGCTCAGTTCTTACAAATATTTTGAGGGTTTAGCCAATCTTTGAGCAACTTTTAACTCTTAGTGCACTTAAAATTATGGCTGCTTCCCAATATTCGGATCTAGCATTTTTTGATAAGTTGCTAAGTTTTAATAGGTTTGATCGATCCATCTTCATTTCAATTTCGAAAAAACTTCACACATGACTTACAAGGTGGATTTTATTATAAGATTTAATGCTTTGCAATTATTTGTTGATCAAATTGAACATCTGTGTTTAAGATCAAGTTGAAACTAATATGTTAATAAGTTCAAAATTTACTGTGGAAACGATTATTTGTTACTTAGATATTTTGTCCTACCGTATCAATAATGACTCAATATTGCAGTGTCTATACGATATTTCATCGATATTTCTGTGCATTGATTTGCTTTTGTGGTGTTACGGTGAATTTGGTACATATCGCCGTTCTTACGAGGTTGTCTTTTTTATCATCATTGTCGTCGATCTTTTTTTTTCCTCATATCAGAGACAGTAATCTTACATCAGTGATATATCAGTATCTTATATCAACATATCAGTGATAAAGCCTTATATCAGTAAGACGTACCAATAAGATCAGTGATAAGGTCTTATATCCTACCAATTGAAGTCACAGTTTTCAAACTTCAGAACATTTGGCCACGTTAAAAAAAATGCCAACATCAATGCTAATATGACGTCATTAAGCAACTCAATATTTACAGCGTTGATCTTTCTTTTTATTGTGGCCGATAGCTATAAAATGGATTCTTTTCTCATCGAAGTTTTTTTTTTCGGTTTTAACTGATTCCGCTATTAAACTTTCCCATTAGTCACTCTAAATGGTTTTATGGTTTTCGAATTGTTTTACTGAATAAATTAGTGAATATCTTCAAACGAATTCAAAAAATTCATCGAATAATTTCTTAACTTCTATTTCCTCGATGTAATTAAATAAATCTGAGTTTAGCTATCGTTAAGCGAATGCAAGATAAGGCAAGAATATCGCAATATTTCAATCAAATATTAGATAGTATCTCTAATCAACAAAAAAAAGTTTTTTTTTTCATCCAATGAGTATTCAATGCAAATAACTAATCATCAAACGTAATTAATTACCTTCGTGTTCACTGTAAAGCAATCAACTTACAATTAATTTTTAAAAAAAAACTGAAATATCAACGTGTTGAAATTTTCTAAATTATTCATGAGCTCAAATCGATATTTATGCGCTAAAAATACGCAATTCAAATAACATCTGAAAATTGCATCATATGAATTAGAAAAGCGCATCGGGAAAGTTGATTGAGCCACGAAGTGCAATTTTATAATTCAGCCTATCGAGTCAGCCGGCTGGTACAGTAGTCATTAAATGGTGATGAAACGCCTAAAAAGTACGACTTCCTGAAAAGTTGGCCGGTTATAGCCAACATCAACTTATTGAGGAAACAAAATTGATTACGATAGAAATAATGCATCATGCTTCTTATCTAAAAGCATTTCGGTGGCTACAGTCAATACATGGAGAAAGGGATAACGATCTATCAACTCCAGTCAATATTCGTTACGAGTTAGTAATCAAATGAAAGATGGCCACGGCAAATATCGGTCATAAACGAAACGATTTGGATCGATCATAGTACATAATAGTTATGGCGACCATGAACATTTCAGCATACTCCAAATCAATTCTTTTCTATCCTATTAAGTTATAGCTGATAATTCACATAAATTTCGATAATTAGATGGGAAGGAGATGGATATTAGATAAGATGGTTTTCATAGAAATCATTATGAGTTTCATATCTTTCAATTTGCCAAATTATAGAAATAATTTTCAGGAGGCAAATGCGATGTTTTGCCGTTAATAGTATATTATCAGTGATGGCGATATGTGATGTGATTATTATGTCATTCTATTTTGTTTATATTATACGCTTTCGTATTATCGAAAACGAGGAAAACACTCTTGGGTATTTAATTTTTTTTTGATTTATTTAATAGATTTTTTAAGGTGATTAGAAACTTATCAGAAATTACGCATATTAATAGATATTCAATTGCAAAATTAAAATCACTTTTTTTTTCTTTTGGTATTATTTCGAATTAAGCAAGAGACTAGTTCAAGAAATTTGATCCTCATTCAGTAGCATGGGAAAAATTAGTCGATCGGCTTCATCCTCCTATGTTTCTACCCACTCCCCTCTTTTCCCCACCCTCTCCTTCCCCCTCCTCCTCTCATTGGAGTTCGAGCTTTCGAATGCTAGCACAAGCAGTAGCAGTAAGACGTGAGTATGCTAGTAGCATATTTGCTTGAATCTGCATTGCCCGAATTGCTCGAGCTGTCTATTTCATATAGTGTTCATTGAGAGGTTCATACGTTCCACTGAATTCATTTTTATGATATTTTGAAAAGTTTTCCGTCGTTATTCCGTACCTCGTTGCGATGCTTATTCATGCTAGATTTAGGCATAGAAAATTATAATATACAATGAATCAAATACATTTCGAAGCTTATTATATTGCCTAGCAAGTAGGATACTTCAGATAGCCAATATTGTTAAGTTACTGCTTTTGCTACTTATGTTGCTTAGCATAGTAGAAAACTCGGGGATTGTTTAGTAATTGTAAATTTACTTAGTAATTGTTTCCACTCGTTTTTATGATGCATATTTCGTTAATATTAAACGCTGCGTCGAATAGAATCATCTGAAATTATTGAATTCGATTGAAATATGTTATTAGCAATGAGAGGAGGAGGGCTTTTAATATATATGAATTATTTATTAAGCTATCTGTAACAGCTGCTTCACAAGTTGTTTTTCAACTTGAATTTTGCTCATTAAACTATTTCTTCTTTTTTTTTTGATTTTATTACATTCATTCAATGCAATACGTCAACAATGATTACCTAAACCATAAGCGTTTTTGATTTCATTTTAGATGTTGTCATGAATAAGAAAATTCATTAACCAGAGGATATTGTTGTTGATTGCGTAAACATTGTAAATTGCGTTGATTCGTTGCGTAAACATAATATCAGAGAATATTCTTGTACGGCTTTTTTTATATGTTGTTTATTAGTCGTTTTGATCGGTTTTATGACACACTTATAGCATATTGTTGGTAACAAAATTGAATGCAAAGAGATCCTATGAGGAGTTTTTTTTTGATTTTTTAAATTTTTTTTGATTTTTAAAATTCAAATTGTACAAATCATATGAAAATCTCTCTGTACGATTGGTCATAGTCAAAATAGATGATTTTTAATCATTAAAAACATAAAAACCGATTAATAATGAAATATGTTGATCTAAGTTTGAATTTATTATTCTAATCACGCATATGTACATACACTCTCATTCGTTCTCATTTTCAATTAAGAGAATAGGGCCGAATGTTTACAACTATGATCTAAAGTCAGTAAATGCTAAGTAAATACAGGAAAAAAAGAGAAAATTTTCGAGATCAAAAATTAAAGAGAATTGAAAATTTTAAAAATTTCTTCGAAAATGCCACTCGAAGGTGATTTCTGGCGCCCTTTTTGTCGAATTTGATCAAAGCTCATCACTTAGAATCCCATGAAATTTGATTGTTTCTAGCTATTTAATGCTGAAATTTTAATTTTGCTTTGAAAAATATGCTCCATGGTAGAGTGCCAGTTGGTGAGCTTTAATTTTTTCCCTCGAAAAGGAGGTTATTGAAGTTTCCTAAATACAAGTGGATGCGCTTTTATTATAAGTCGGAGTCACATATGCTAATTGCTGACATAACGACCAAATGAACGGTATACTATAATTTATTAACTTAGTACTCGAATGAATCTGAATGGAAGCCGGAGCTTATTAGGTGATCTAAGGTTCCGCAGATTGAAAGAGAAGCAGATAATAATAGGATGATAATGGATGGTATTTGGAGAAAAATTAAGTGAAGTCGATTGTAGGTAGCAATACATAGGCCGTGAAATAATGAGGCAAAAAAAAAACATCTTATTAATCAAATACCGTAGTACAACGAAATTTTCCAAGAAGCGATCTAGCTTTTCTATGCAATTACTCTATAGTTATTTATAACTTTTCTTTCTACGCAACTACTTTACTTTATAGCTAATCATTACAATAAAAGAAATAAATATAATAATATTAGCAAACGTTTTTTTTAAAAAAAAAAAAACATACAAATACAAAACAACATAAATCAATGATTATTTCAATTCCTATGAGAAATCCATTGAAACAACAAAATAATAAAATCTATCCCAACGAAAGATCAACATAATTGTGCAATTAAAAAAATTCACAACTATTATCTGTAGATATTAATAATTTAATTATAGATATAGTTATGGATGGTTAGTGTTTTTGTTGATTCATGTTGTGCTGAGTATAGCGCTACATACTATTGGTTTATATCTATCTGTTTTTATGGCTTATATTCGATGGATTGCATTAGATCGACTTGATTCAAAATGGATTCGAACAAGACCCGTTGGGTAAGAAAATATTTACTTTCAAATACGATCACTTTTTTTTTCGGCTATAATAGTAGAAATCTTGATTCATTGATCTATTCTGAAAAAAATATCGATGCATAAATTTTTTTCATTTATCTTTTTTTTTTGAAAAGGATTTTTTGTTCTATTTTTAGATCTATCTTGAATTTGATATATTTTTCTCCTCGCTAAAATGTTATTTGAAGCTTTCTTAGCCCGTTTCAATTGTTTTTCTCACTATTCATCAGTAATTCAGTCACACAATGTGATTCGAGACAATAGATGCATCGATTTTTGCTACTTCTTTTAGTTAGAAGCAAGCTAATGTGAATTTAAGAAGCTTGGTTTTTTTTAATGCTACTCAATGAGCAGTAACCGTAATATTCTTTAATATTTAACCCCTTGGGTTTATAATTGATAACTGTATTTCTAGCCGGTTCGGGTTATTTATAACTGACATACTGTAATGAAGTGTTATTCAGTGTTCGGGTTATTTCTAGCCGGATATTCTTCGGTATAACGATAACAATACTTGTATTATCAATACCAACGTTATTAGTACACGAAATTGTTCCATTTAAACATTTCACATCGATCAACGAAACGTCGACGATAAATCTAATCGATAATATAACCTATTATACAGTTGGACTTATCCCACAAGCAACCGATAATTCGTGTCGTCTTTTTAAAGCGAATCTTTGGCTAACCGGAATATTTTTTAAGGTTAGCAAACATTTTTTTATAATTATTTCATTTTATAGCAATTATTTCGTTAAAAATTTCATAAAAAGCCTTTGTAAATGTAAATAATATATAAAGTGCAAATGCCTTTTAAATTTTTTTTTTTTTTTTTTTAATAAACTAGAATTAGATGAAAAACTACTATAATATGTCGTTGTTGCAAAAAAAAGACAGAAATTTTGAGGGAATATATATTATAGACGCAGTATCATTTTCACCACCTCCTCCTATTTTTCCTCCCCCTTCCCTATCTAACTCTTCTCACCGCTTACCATCCTCCATTGAATACGTAAATGAGTTAAAATTTCTCTACTAGGGCGGATTTTGCATTAGCGATATGCGAAAAAATGAGATTAATTTAAAAGTATTGCATTTATTTACCACAAATGGCCTCTTTCTATAGCAATAGAATTTTTATAAAAACCACAATATAATAATTTCCTTTTGAACTACTGAAATACCGTTTTTTTTTCCCATCGCAATGCAGTAGTCATTTTAGTCGAATATTTTCCTATCGTATTGCTGAATTCATTTTGAGTCTTTTCTATTTTCCACCATCCGAATAAACGAAATTGTTCGTTTAATGCGCAACGGTACATCTGTCGCATTTGTTTGATTTACCATAATCTATTCCTACATTAAAAATCTATACCTATATCATATTTAATCTACACACTTGTAGCAATTCCATGAGCCTATTAACTCATATCATCGTTGATATATTTTCTTATAGCTTTATTGTCTACACAATCTATCACCCTACTTTAATAGTGATTTCATAATATTAGTTGCATTTAAATGAAGCGAATATTTGTTATTGAAGGTGATTCCTTGTGTTTTACTTTTTTGGTTTACGGTTGCACTTATGCGTAAATTGAACGAAACAAGTCGAAAGAGAATATTTCTGCTTGGTGAAAAGAAGAAAAAAATGGCGATGGATAAAACTACTCTTATGCTTATCATTATGCTTTTCGTATTCTTATGTACAGAATTACCACAAGGTTTCAATTTCCTCTTTTTTTTTATGTCATTAGATATTTTCAATGATTGTCGCCAAAATTAAATTATTTTGATGAACTTTTTTTTCCGTTTTGTGCTAAAAAAAAAAAAAAATCTCTCAAATAGCGTCAAAAAATGAACGGAGTGAGTTCCATTCAATAGATTTGTTGCGAATAGAAAAACGAATAGAAAATTCGATATTATACGCTCTTGAAATTCATCCTATCTAGCCAATCTAATATTCAAATATGCAAAATACACTCAATACTACGATTTCTGACAAAGCCGACCGATTGTTGAGAGACTCCAATTCAGAAGTTCCTTTCACGTCATATTTGATCTATTATGCAATCAATTCAACTCGTAAATTTTATACCGCTTCAAAATATTTAGAGCTTTTGTAAAAAAAATAACTTTCTAGAAATCTTTGGAGAGAGAAGATCATTTATTCTACTGTGTAGATTCTGACCAACAAATTCCCTAGAATTGAAACAGTCGGGTGAGTAGCAGATACACCGGCTAACATAGGCATGGCGTCGACATGATGCGCTTTGCCTAAAATTCCAGATGCATGTAAAAATTATCCTGCATGAACATGAAAAGCTTTATTTTTTCAGAACTTTTTATTTTCATCCTCAATTTCATTTTTCATTGATCACTTATCACTGAAGAATGCATAAGCATTAAGCATTGAGAATTTTCCTTTAGGCTGTCGTTGAAAATATTCAGTGTATTCACATCTGCAATCGTATTCATTAAATATTCATTTTTATTTATTTATTTATTTATTTATTTTTTATTTATTTATTTATTTATTTACTTATTTATTTTTATTTGTTTATTAATTCATACATTCCATAGTGATTATTTTTTGCAGGTGCACTAGCTATTTTGAATGCGATGTATACATCGGATATACATGCGTATATATATATGAATCTTGGCGAGTTACTTGATCTTCTTTCATTGATCAACTGTAATGTTGGATTTGTGCTTTATTGTTGTATGTCTTCTCGTTATAGATCGACATTCCGGCATACGTTTTGGTTGCCCGCATCGACGGCAGCATCTGCACTATCCGCCAACTTTAGGAAATTTTCCCTTTCTGTTTAGTCTATATGCAAGTGTTCTCGGGTAGGGGAGGGAGCGGAGGGGAGGGTGAGGGGAAAGATTAAAAAGCGATAGGGCGATTGGGTGATTTGTTGAGCTCTTTCAATTACAAGTCGATATCTGTGAATGTAAATCATCATTCAACGCAGGTGTACAATCATCAAGAAGCCTTATATCGTGCTCAGTAGGTTCTATTCGAGGGTAAACATTTTAACGTAATTATGCACTATAAAGGGCCGGAGACTGAGGTTATAGTATATTGTACAAGTAGTAGATAGTACATAAAGAACAGAAAAATATTGTACAAGTAGTAGATAATAAATAAAGGACAGAAACGGAGAGAAACTATTACCTGGAAGCGTTCTACTGCTATGGAATATCAGGTGCATGACCGGGAGGACGTGATTGAGAGTGGTCATATGAAAGGGGTAGGTGAGGGCAGGAGGGGAAGGGGAATGATCGCTATTTCAACGACGCTTACTATAGATTTGTTGAACTTTGCATAAGCATTCATCGAATATCAACAGCACAGATCATCTGTTGAGAATGTTCAATATTTTCGAGTAGGTTCACTCTAAAATTGCCAAATCCATTCGATTTAAATTTCCTTAAACCCGTTTGATGAGAGAGAGAAATCCACTATTTAGACTTTATTTCAATTGTCGCTTAATGAAATAATTCAAATCGCTAATGAAAACAATAGAAGCAATCGTCGCTTAAAATGATTAAATGTTGCAATTTCTATCTTCCATCCCACTTTTCCCTCCCTTCCATCCTCTCGTCCCCTCCCCTTTATAGCACTCTAACAAAGCCTCAAAATTCATAATCGCTCATTATATATTTTTTGTTGTGAAGTTGCTTTATTTAAACTAGCCGTCTATCAGACGGGTGAGTACAATTACTTTCTACTAATAGGAACAATTTTCAAAACTAGCTAATTCAATTCAGCAGAGAGGAAGCTAAGAAGAAGCATTTAGTGCAGCATAAATGAATATAAGCTCACTGATTTTGTTATGTTAATAGATGTTCCACTAATAAAAATAATATATACTTATAGTAGTTATTTTTCCACTTATATTCCTCTAATTCCGGTAAAAGGCCTCAAACATTTAACACAATTTGTTATTGAATATAAGTCAGCTTAAATTCAAACAAACTAAGGAGCGATTGTTCTATACTCAGACGTTTCAAAAGCAGACTAATATAAATGCGCATTTTTAGAAATGAATATTAGAAAATGAGAATATTCGAAACAATTTTATATTGTCTTTCCATATGGAAATATAATTCCTTTGAATTATCTTTAAAGATATTTCATTTTCTCTTACCTCTTCCTCAACAATTTGCACACTTTTTCCCCAAAAGAAAAAAACATCTTTTTTTGATTCATCCGTTTCGACCACTTTGTGAAGACTTTCAAAAAAATATTGGTTGGAAGCTTTTTTCTTCTATTTCCGGTCGGTAAATTGTCGATATATATTGTTCAGTTGTTGTTCGTTTCATTTGTTTCCTCTCATGCAACTAATCAATTTGTATTTTTTTTGCGCAATAAAAATATTAATTTACTTCTGTCGTTTCTTTTTTTTTTTGCGATATTTGCATGGAGCATTTGATTAATGTTATTGAAATATTTTCACTCCTATCAAAGATAAGGGTAGATTTCAAAGATAAGGATAGATTTCAAATGGATTGCTCGCGATATTTTTATTGCTAAAACCATCTCTCTAACAGGTGGCCATTAGAAAAAAAAAATCATATTTTATCCATAGCTGGGATATCTTTTCTAGACTTATTATACTGTATCACATATCATACTGTGTCAGTGTCGATACGTTCTATGAATTTATTTATATTATTTCTCTTTCATTTGTAAAGGATTCCAGAGCGCAACGCATTGGATCTTCATTAATGGTAAGGATCTCATTAGGTTTAAGTGCACTATAAAATAAGCATAAAGCAACTATAAAAGTACTAATACTTGCACATACCGAAGTACTTCAGCGCTTAATGCTACTAGATATGCAAGAAAAACGATGAGATGAGAGCTTCCTCAACATTAAATCTACAAGAACAGATTTTGGGGATTTTTTACCTATGTTTCTGCCTGTGGGTAATTTTTCTCTCTACCAATACAATATTGTTATAGGAAAGCTTCAGAAAGCGGAAAAAGTGGAGCAAAATGTCGAGTTCGCACCACTACAACTAATTTTGAGAGGAAGTTTCTATATTCTACTAAACCATATAGTATTATCTAAAATTTTCATGAACAGTGTTGTACTATAAGCCAGCGTCTCGAGTGTTTTCTTAGAATATACCACATACTTTACCACATCGTTGGTTTTCATTCCTCGAAAATGCATCAAATTAGAGCTTATCGGCTTGCAAAATCTCTTCTAATATTGCGAACATCCCATATTATGATAATTAACCAACATGCTGAGGAAAGCAAAGCGTCGACAAAGATTTCCAAGAGTGGGAAAAGGTTCGACTATTTGAAGCAGCAAAATGAAAAATTGCAAAACGGGGAAATCGAGCTGTATTGCTAGAACGAGCGTTGGCACTTAAAAGCCACTAAAAAAAACCGCTATTCAATCTTCAATAAAGTTACCTCAGTGTTATACTAAACCAAACAGTATAAGTACTTAAACTGTAATAATTTTCAAAACCTAAATTATCAAAAATAGAGACGAGCATACTTTCATAAAAAGCGTCTGAAATGGTCAACTGCCACACTAATGGCTCATGTGTAGGAACGAAGCACACGATCACACTCAACACATTTACGCCTTAGGCAACACCAATGATGTCATAAATTTTTTCCAAAAAAGATCGATGTTATCATGTAGACCTAAAAAAGCTTAGTCAAAGATTTCAAGAAGAACGAATAGTTGTTTCTAAAGTAAATTTCGCCAAATGCAAGAACGTATGATACTCGAATTTATCACAAAGCATGATGAGCCGCGAATTCAGAGAAATATGTGTATTATAAATTTAGAGTCGAATTTTGAGTACTTCATAAGGTATAATTTTTGAGTACAAATTGTCTATTAAAAAGTATTTATTGAGTACTCTTTAAGTACAAAATCGCACCGTATTTTATTCTACCAACTTACCGAAGATTTTAGTTAACTATTTTGTAATTTAACGCCTATTCAATTTTAGTAAATTAAGCTCCAATAAGTTGTATTACACTTTACTGAATTTCTTCTTTCTTCTCGCAAATTATGCTAAATTTTATTTCATCTTCAGCATATTTTTCGAATAATAAGCCATACTCTAATAAATAAGGTATATTTTGCAAATTTTATAATTAAGATAACCAATGTAATGACTAAGGTAAATGCAAGATAAAATTGTTAAGATTAGTGATATGGTAGGATAAGTTGAGATAAGGTAAGATAAGATTATATCATCAAGGTAAGATAAAACAATAAGAAATTCTACTAGATTTTAGGTGGTGAATTGGCAATACTGGAGTAGATACTTGAACTTATATACCTTATATTCGTATCTTTATGGAATATCAACTACTAAAAACATATTATCATATAGACTACGAAGTCAATAATATTGTGATCACACGTGCAAAGAAAGTGCCGCGTTTTGATTGTAGCAATGAACGTATTGCACTCGGTTGGAATTAACAATTTATCTAATTGGTGCTATCTATATTTATTAGTGTTTATATTCAACATTTATTTATAAGTGTTTATATTTTTGTTGAAGAAAAATTTCCACTCAAACTCTAATAATATTAGCGCAATTCTTAAAGCATTGCTCAATCGATATAGCATTTGACCTTTTAGCTAATGATTTTATCTCTAATGCATTTTTTCGTAAGCCTTAATGAAATTGTTCATTAATTAGACATCAAACTAACAAATACGTCATAAATTCCGAAGGTGTACGGCCATAATCATTGGATTGTAAAATACGCCCACCACAATGTTAGACTTCATTTGCGTAGGAAGGAATCTATTTAAAAAAAAACCTGAATCAACGGAAAATTTGAATTTCCTACTTTAATTTAGTCGACTGATTAGAGGAACGAAAATTTATGATCACCAACAGGAAGTAACCAATTGCAAGAAAAAAAATTGCATCACCAAATTCGTTTTTATTTTATATAGCCATTCGGTTGCAAATTATTTTTCACTGAAACATGTGAGTTATCGTCTGCGCAATTGAAGACTTTTAAAGGAGGGACCAATTAAAGCATTGAACAGAAATTTTTTTCTTTATTAAGGAATAAATTATCTGAACCGAAATAAGTGGAACGGAAAACAGACGACTGTATCCATGAAAAAAAAAAAGAAGAAAGCCATTGATTGCTGCCGAACGCCACTTCAAGATCAATCCTTGTCATAGCTCGACGACTAATATGGTCCTCTCTCTTCTAATGCTTCAAAGTCAGAAGCAATCTGCAGAAATGGCTTCCAAGCATGAAGGATCACCAGTTATCGCACATACGCATGACGTCATCCAATAACAATATTCGGCTAAAGACAAACAGATCGTTTAAATTAACTAGCGTCGAGAAATAATAAAATACAACCACTTCAATTTCCAAATCGAAATAGAAAAAAGAAATAAATACTTATTTACGCAAATACGAGCATTGCCACTACAACATCTTATGCCACAATTTATAAAATTTAGCGATGAGAACAGTATATATTGAAAAAATATACAATATTCAAATTGAAAAAAAATTCAAAACTTCAAATTCAAATATTCAAATTCAAAATATACAGTATTCAAGTTGCATCATAAGCTTATTGAGAATATCAACAATTAGAAAAAACGAAAAGCAATGTCATGAATTCCATTGCGTTGTGAATGCCTCAGTGATAATACGAATGCAACATTTCGATTATATGCAGTTCTATATGATAGATTATTTATACATTAACTTTTTGCGATAAATTTTGTATTATTATTTACCTTGTGACTTATAATAATTTATTTAGAAATCAAATTCATAATAAAGCAACACTCTCATTTTGTATTATTATTCATTTCGTGAAAATGATTTTTTTTTTTGATTGAAAAGTACCCATTGCGAAGTTATTTCTCACCGAAAATCTATGTCTACCATCCAAACATACTGTAAAATGCCGAAAATACTGTATCGGAACTGTCTACTATAGAATGGTGGATGGCATTCCTTTTAAAAACTGATGCAAAACAATATTTGTATTGGCTTTCTGAGGACACAATTGTATTTTTTATCAATAACTGCATAGTTCTGCAATATCTGCAAAATACTGAATCTTCTCTATGTTGAAAATTCATAACACTATACTCTGTTGAAAATTTGCTTAGAAAATTTAATTAGAAAATACGAAATATCTTAAGAAAAAGATAAAATACCTTATTTGCTATCCGTGATGTTTTAAAATTGTCAAACCTGAAAACTTTCATAGTTGAGAAATCAATTCACTTACGGCTAAACGAATAGGTAAAATGCATACCGAATGGATTGGTTGCAGCGATGAGGACAATACAACGACTACATGCCTCATGTACACATTGCATGTTGTCATGTTCATTGGCACATTGTGTACGTATATTTCGAATGGTGCATTCCGACGATGATTCTGTAATGGAATTTAACTGATAACGCTGAACAATGAATTCCATTTTTAATTAAAAAAGAATTTGCTTAGAATATTGTAGAGATTTTAAATAAATTTTACATTTGTATCTCTATTTTCATGCATCATTGCAACGATAAACCAAATTCGGCAACTGTACTTTTTTTGATGACGTTACATCATTGTTCATTTTCCTATTAGTGAAATCTTTCTGGTAAGCAAACCCTTTAAACAGATGGTGCCAGAGCCATTTATATTATATATATATATATATATATATATATAATGTACGGCAACTACAGTGGAGGTCTCAAAATGAAGCAACAGGGTAAATTCAAAAAATATCGCCGGAAGGGAGTTTACCGATAGTTCTTTTCTTTAGTCGGATGTAGTTCGGTTCTCTGCCTGTATAATTCTCTTCCCTAATCGAACTGAAAAGGAATGCTGAGGATGAACAAACGAATACGATAGACAATAGCACGTTCTTCATAACACCTTCAGTATCTGAAAAAATATTACTCATTCATTAGACATTTCAATGCATTTCCCATATATAACGACCACCAAAAAGAAATCAATAACACTACTCTACCATTCAGGTTTGCATTACTTCATCGTCCTTTCAAGAAACAAAGATGTCGAATATAAAATTTTTTCAAAGGTTGCAGACAATATTTGACATATCGTTGTTTAATGTGCTTGTTGCTAAATAATTCTATATTGGTGAAATGGTTTTGTTAGATTATCAATGAGTAAGTAAATCTATCTTTGATATTATGATATTTAAGAGAATTTGTTATAAAAGTCAACAATTCAATTTCGATGTTATTGATTGTATCATAGAAACGAAAGTATGCATCTGCGTATATTTGATCAAGTATAAAGGTGTGAATTAAGGCCTAGTGGGATTGGACTTTATTTCCGCATAAATTCTTTTTTTAGGGAAATTGTTGATTTTCATAAACGTATTTCTTATGCAGTAGCTCAACGAGGGCGGAAACTTTATACGTCAGTAATTGTATTCCATCATAAAACATTAGTTTAGAAATTATTCGCATTTTCATCTCAATCGCTGATGTTTTTTGCTCAATTCCTAAATGCTCACTATTTTATATCTCTGATTTTGCATAAGTTCTCTATTTTCTTGTAATCTAAACTTTAAAAGAACCATTCCTATTCTGCTCGATTATAACATCATATTGTTATAATTACAGGTTCTTTATCTAAAATGTTCATTTTCATCATGTTGAAATAGGCTATAGATAGGTTTGGTGAGACCCCTTTCCTCTTCTTTTTCGACTGTTATGCAAAATTTAATTACATCCAATACATTCGAAGTTGAACTATCTTCCTTTTCAACCTAAAATGTTCCGGTCAAACATTATTTACATAGCCAAATTTTGGTTAATTTATTCATATATGACTTTTTTATCGAACGAAACAATTAGATAATATGACATGGCCAGGTGTTTTTGCTTGTAAAAAAAAACACTAGAGACTTGGCCACGGTGCCACATCGCTTATTAGGCACAATGAGCCAATTCTTTTTTTTGCCCACTGCCTATGCTATCTGAATATCGGATCTTCCTTTAATAATATTGATCTGCATACGACAATACCATCTAAATCTGATCTTCCAGCATTTCTTTCACGCATATAGAGACAGATCCGAGGGTTCAGATGCCCCCAAACATCAAAGATCACTTCGGTTGAGCAGTAAATGGATTCAGTTTCGTTATTTACCTAGTATTAATTTCAAGTGTAGTTTTGCTGTAATTGTGCTACATTCCAGCAATATCGATTCTATAATTGGGCTGTTTATATTAGAGTCATTTTCTAACTTCTTTCTCTTATAAACATTGTCTGTTATACTTATAGAATATTCTAAGCATTTTGTAATCTATCATATTTCTGGCCTTTGATCCTTTGAACTTAATAATATTCTCATGGAGAATGGTCGTCCATTTAGTGATGGTGTAAATATATAGCTGACATGTTTATGTAAATGACTAAGAGAAGGAAGATCAATATTTCTGAAGTAGATCAATATTTCTGAAGTTCTAAATCCTTTGGAGATCACTGTACAAATTCTTATTGAGTCTCTAATGCGTGCATATGGGGCAATTTTCATCAAAAACTTCTAATTTTAGCTAATCTTTTATAATTTCTCTTCCACCATTTTAAACTTATAGTCAATTAAATCTTCACAGCATGTGTAGTCAAAAATAAAGTTAAAAACAACATATACCATACATTATATATATATATATATATATATATATATATATATGCCTGGTGGTTCGATAACCCAACTATTTAATCAAAGAAACTATAGCTATTTGCCAACGATTCGTTCTATTCTACAAGTGTTATTGACATATCGCTACCATAAGATTTGCAAGGCGATTTTGCTTTCGAGTGATCCGGTTGCATACAGTATGAAAATAATTCCGTTCCGGATGAGGAACATTCAAATGCTTTCAGCAGGAAAACATATTATTACACGATTTGCCGATATTAAAAATTCGGCAACCGATTAGGTTGCTGTGATTGAAATGTAGAAGCTAACATCATGCTAGCGCTTTCTTCGTCCTTCTATGAACATTAGCATAAACCGTTTGCTTAGCAAGCGAATATAAATAAAGTATTATAACTTTTTGTCTTGGTTGATATATATTATATATTTGTTCTAATACTTAGCCATCTAGATTATACTGGATGCTAGTAATTTTTATTGTGAATGAACTTATTAAGACATAATCGAGTAATAATTTCTACTTATAGAAGTAGAGTTGTTGCTAAAATTAAAATAATACAATCGAATATATGCTGAAATAGTAATTGGCTAAAGAAATTTGAATTTTAATTGAAATCGAAAACTTGCAAAAATAATTCAGTTAAATTATAAGTATGAAATTTTAGGGGTTATCTATATAGCGATTGCAGCAAACATCAAATCAAAGACGTCTAAGCAAGAGAATTTCACAGTGTTATATTAGTGAATTGATGGAATTTCAAATGCAACCTTTAGAAGATTATTCATTCCATCGATCATGATTTTTTAATTTGTTTTATTGGTCATTGCAAACAGTTGACATTCTATCATTTAAAAAATTAAAAATAGAAATTAGGTGAGAGGTGACTTCTCATTCATAGGTGACGTAGAATCGATAATATCCTTCAAATTTATGAAAAAAATATGAACGGGCAAATATAGGCATCATCACTGAACTAAGCGGCATTAAATATCGCAAGCACTCAAGAGTAAAACGCTTCTCCACCATTTTTGATTCGATTGACTCAAATATTGTTGGCTCATACTTTAGAATCTTATTCAATTCGATCAAGGATAATACATATACAATGCAATAAGGTTAACTACAATAAGGTTTACCTACAAAAGGTGTTACCTACAATTAATTAAAACCTGTAATTAATTAAAGCAGTTGATATTCTTAGAATCTCGCTTAGTGTAATTAAATTTTGCATTCTTTGAAAATTGTCCACAAATTGCTTTGTGGATAATCACGGTATCCACTTATATGCTTGTAACCTCTTTCGCACTAACACAGTCAGCTCGCTTAATCCACCGACGAGAGAAACGATGGAGAATGTGTGGGTGTTTTTTTTTATTTAATGTTAAGCTTTTCACTCAGCCCTCAACAATCTCTGAGGTCAAGCGTTCATTAAGATCAGCAAAAGTCATTAAAAAAGTCTGTTTTATTGTGGTACACCTAATCTCCTTTATAGCTATTTTTGCACGTTAAATATTCCTATTGTATATCACAACAAGAATCTAGCCAAAGGTCACACTGTTCTATACTTGAATAAACATTACTCCTCTTGAGTACAGGATACTTTAAAAAGCACAGAGAATATCATTGGGCACAGTACAGCACTAATTCATTACTTCTAAGAGGCAATATAAAAACTTTTCTAATATTGGTGGGAAAAAAAATATGAGTTTTGTAGGGAAATATTCCTCCAAATATCCAACATGCAGGCAATTCCGAATTCCAAATATTTTTGAGAAATATTTTCCGATCATTTTCACATTTTATTTGCATCTTCAACATATACAAGAAAAACATTAAAATATTGAACAGTATTCATCATATACTCTATGAATCTAACTCATATTCCATTTGTATTTATAAAATTAATCTGTACTATAATTAATAAAAGCGCATCGTTTACTTGCGCATATTTATAAATGCTCTCTAATAAACTTTTATAATTTCAAAATGGTTAAGTATGTAATACTCTTGCTTAATATTGATGCCTTCAATGATTATAACTTTTAATAGATAACGAACTATTTGAAAGAACTATTTTTAGGTTGCAAAAATTGATATTTATTGAAATATAAGAGGAAAATGAAATAATAAGAGAATGTAGTGACTACATAAATGCTTGAATTAAAGGAGGTGGGGGGGGTGGAAGGGACAGAAGGATACGAATGAGAGACTTGAAGAAAGAAATTGTACTCGAACTTTTGTTTTAGATTATTATGGAAAATTTTCATATTTTCTTATACTCCTTCAAAACTCGCCATTTATTTGCCTTATATTTCTAGATCATTTTCAAAAGTGTATTTATTTATTCGAGAAACGATACCTTAGAACTATAAAATTAAAACATCTGAACTGTAGTATTAACAGAAATGTGATTGAAGCATCTGGAAGCTAGAAGCAACTAAAAATTCAATACACGCCAATAATGGCTCCAATAAAACCTCTTCGTCGGAGCCGTTTTTTCCGGCTCCAATCTTATAGTTGTTGTGATTATAAGCATACAACTTCGGCTTGCTTCTACTACGATAACCTGAGTTGGATACGGTAATCTAGAGCATAATGAAAAATAGAAAAATGTAAGACCGATAGATCCAATAAGATCGCAATAAGATGTGAAATAAGCACGACCCATATTAGGTGATTTTATGAGTGATGCAATGAGTTGCCTCACATAACGTTGACAATGATGGGTGACGTTGTATGCAATGTTTATTCATAATAAAATATGCCTCTGTAATTAATAATTTATTGACTTCATTGTGTTCATTTCTTTATTGAGGCAAGCAATATGAAATTGAACCGATGCAAGAAGAGCATCTTTCCCATAGGGAAGGAGGGGGGAGGGGGGGTTGTCTATAACTGATGGCTGGTAATTATTTTACCAATTACCGGTTATTATAAATTACCAGTAACTGGTAATTTTTCAATCACTATGAAAATAATTATGAGTGATTTTTAAGAAATAAGCTCAATGAGTCATTCGTGAATATGAAACAATTGTCGTCATCTCAACGATTATTTAAACAATATCTCTTCTCATATCGTTTACCTAAATAGTTCGCATAAATATTGCAGAAAAATATATATTCATATGCAATGATGTTGATTACTCTAAAAAAAAATAATTTGACGACAAAAAATACGTTTAAAATTTTTGCCTTTTCAAGAAAAAACAAAAGAAAATGTTTACTAGTTGATGAAGTTTTTTTTTTTTTTTTAAAATTAATAATTATTTCAACGAATGATTATAATCCGAATTTGTTGAATTGATTCTGAAATATTTAAAAATTATGTGATTAGTAGTAAATGTTTGAAAAATTTTAATCGATAAAAAGTATAAATAATTCGAAAAATGAATTTATATAGTTTAGAATTTAATTAATAGAGAAAAATTTAGAGAAAAATAGAGAAAATAGAATTAAATAGAAATAGAGAATTTAGAAATAGAAAATAGAAATAGAAAAAAAATAGAAAATAGAATTAAATAGAAATAGAAAATAGAAAATAGAGAATTTAGAAAATAGAAAATAGAGTTAAATAGAGAAAAATAGAAAATAGAAAAATTTATAGAATTAAGAGAAAAAAAATAGAGAAAAATAAGAATTTAGAATTAATAGAGAAAAAATGTAAATTAAATAGTATTAATAGAGAAAAATTAATAGAGAAAAATTATATAGAATGAATTCGCTTAATGGTTAGGCAAAGAAATCGACTTTTCTAAAACGTTTATACGAGAAAGAAAGCAGGAAATAACAATTGCAATATGTAAACCGATATCGCAAAGATTTACCTCACGTGACCTTTTTTTTAAATGGTTGAGACCACCCACTTACCCCTCCCTCCTTCCCCTCTCTCCCCCTCCCCTCCGTCCCTTCAATACTATGGTAGGCGCAATGAAGATAGCAGTACCTTTCCCATTTAATATAAAAGTCTTTTCCACTTCAGAATAACTTTTATTAGTGGATTAATGTTAGTGAATTTTACGCTCATCTGCCACCTTCGATAGTGAAAGCAAAGAAAAATGTTTCACAAAAATTGGTGCAAAAAATCACTCAGTAAATTGCTTTCGATTCATTTACTTTATAACTTCTCTAGAGAAATTTGTATGAATATTCCAGAAGCAGAATACATTACGAATAGCACTCATTCAGTTGTACTCATGGAACTTCAATTACTCGCCATCCCTTTAGTGGTTCGTTCAATTAGAATAAAAAACGCAATCTTCCTGGCGTGCTTTCCTATTTGATTTCTCAACCTCAGAAAGACAAGAATTGTGCTGTTAGCGTTTGATCGAGCATCTTCAAGTGACATTACGAATGCCGCGAAATTTGAAACTGGCTTCGCTAATATTTTTTGAATTCGACAGCGTTCAGAAACAATGGCGTTGTTTTTCTTTATATTTCCGGATTTAAGGTTGATTTTCCGGTTATAAATGTTCCGTTCATTCTACTGAATTTCGTATTACATTCCGGGCTTGCCGTTCTGCCTCTTTCGGGTGTTCTTCTTGTTAACCGTCGTGTCAATAGATATATATAGAGTTTGACTTTGATAAAGTGTGATGTTTTCAGAAGAATGGAAAAAACATGTTGTGTTGCCGATGAAAATGTACATTCGATTCGACTCAAAGAGCAAATCGACGCCATCAAAGGTTCCATCAGCAGCGATAATGTGCCTCCTCAATTCGATACGGTTTGTTCTATATGTGATCAAAAAAGTTAAACTTATTCATAAAGTAGAGTCTCATATATTTCTCCCTATAATTCTAAATTTCCTTGCTCGTATTTTTTATAATAGCAAAAACAATAATCTCCATTTTCATGTTCTTAAATTCTGGTTATTCTAGTATATATTCACTGAGCAATTTCAACTGGAAAACATTTGAAGCTAGAGTAACAAATTTTGGGATGTGTAATATCCGCCATCGGATCATACCTTATGCTATCTTTCATTTTAATTCATCAAATTCAGGGGAGTTTATAGATACCTGATAAGTGATGAAAAGAATGCCTGCATTTTATAGCGATCAGCGTTTTATTTTCCACTGATCAGTTAGAAAAAGAAAAGCCATTTTTTATATTTGTACGAGTGATGAGATGAAATTAAAATTTACCTATGTTATCTCTCATGTTTTATTTAAGTGAATTTGGCATATCATCCAGCAACTTTTGATTCCTTTGATTTTCCTTGCAAAAATTCACTTCCTTCGATCACATAGACACCGTCTTTTTTTAAGTAATTATTATTAATATAAAAAAATGAAGGAAATAAAGTGGAACTAGTCGATTCCTTCTAGTTGTGTTCATGAGTATGCGATGACGAGAAAATGAATGAAACTAGGATGGAACAAAACGCGGCCCAAATGTGATACCCATCCAAAATGGTTTCGGCCTCCGCGTTCGCATTTTGTCTATTCTTGAGGTAAGTCGATAAGTGGAGTGATGACAAAATTTATTTATTATTGTGAAGTGTCAGTGAAATCGAAGCAACATTTGAGGCGATCTAGAAATATGCTTCCGAAAAAAAAAGCATAATATCGTCGTCACATTTTTGTTCCCTTTCCATCTTCATTCACATTATTATTAGACGTTCCATTCTACTACTGATGCTTGGACATAATAAAGACATCAACACTATCTATTCACAATCGCTGAAACGACGACTTAAAAAATTGTCTAATTAAATGATGCAAGATTGAATACCCGCGAAAGAACCATAAATCATTCGTTCAAAGATATAAATTTACTGCTGCATTTCAGATTTCAAAACTTACGAAAGAAAGTGTTGAGATAGAAACTGATATCTCGTTAAGTTGTTCATCAAGTGATGAGCCTCTTATAAATATTGAACGAGCAGATGAAGAGTTTTGGCGACTCGTAACTGAAAGCTATAGCGAAAAGGTGGATGAAATGCGACGCGAAAACTTAAAGGTTATATCTTCATTTTTTTTCACTGTTCGTTTTAATGGCGTATTTCTTATATTTGCGAAGCTATAAGTGTTTAACTTTCGAACTTGGAATTGAAGTAGATCACTTCATTTCTTTCACTACTACTTACGCTTGGGATTTTCTACTCCAGATCTTATCTTTTCTCCCCACTGTTCCTGTCTTGATGCGTTACTTAAAAATTCAGTATATACTTGCCGTTGCCTAAGATCGTGCGATAGATGGGTAGGTATATGAGCATCCTTCTTTACTAGGAATGCAGTAAACCATGTTGCAGGTTGCCCGATATAAAAAAATTTGACACAGCATGATATAAGAAAAAATTTGCTAATTATTCAGCAGGGGCACTATACGATGGCAATTTTTTGTGACGCAGTACAGAAGAGTATATCTGCTTCAAATTGTGATGTTTAGGAAGTGCTGTGTATGAGTGAATTTCCCCCCTTTTTTCTTTAAAACTGAAAGCGAACAATTCGTAAAGTTTGATTTCGAAAAAAAGGGCTTATGCGAACAGTAACAAAAGCCTTTTAAGATATTTCAATGTATTTAAAATGGTCATTAAAAATCAGATAGGGCCTCAGACTTATGAAATGTTTCAAAGTAAAGATAAGTTTTGAGTGGGTAGTCTTTAATTTGTATATACAAAAAAGGGGAAGGGGAAAGGTACCTTAATTTTAATGTTTGAAGAACAAGCTCAGCTGAAAAAAAAAAGTAGAAAAGTTTGCGGCTAGAATTCTAAATGTATTTTAAGAGAAAGAAAACTAATAGGGATATTTTTTTGGGGCGAGAGGGGGGGGGGGTCCTCTTATTTGCTTCTTCTTTTTGGGGACACAACTGTCGGTGGTAATAAAATGCATGAGGTGCACTTGCTTGCTGGATATCAAGAAAGCACGATTAATTGACCTTGATTGCAATGCGGAATTTATTGGGCGGTAAGTTATTGCTGAAACAATGCAGGGACTTCATTTTTCACTGACTAAGTACTGCGGTGTTGATATTATATAAATATTTATTAGACATCGTGAAACTTACTTCGAAGTTCCATCCGTGTCATTTCGGTATTATATCGCTGCCTCATTTTATTTGATGTCGGAAAATGTGGATCAGGTAGTTCGTTTATTTACCTTAACAAATGGAATATCTCAATGTTACCAGCATTCCATGCGTAGAGTTGTTCGTGGATTTTGTCGCCAACCCCTGATATCTCTGGCACTGTTTCGAAGTGTACGGTCGTGGCGCAAGTGACCAGATGAGTGGCACAATTAACATCCAGACAAGAACCCTCTCGATTGGTGTATTTTCAGCTGGAAGAGGAAATCAGGTCGATGGAAAATAGGAAAGCAAAATTGGAAGAAGCACGAGATGAACTTATTGCGGTAGTTGAGAGTGCAATTTCTGGCGAGAGGCCAACATGATTTTCTCGTGGTTCGTTTTGATCTCATAATGATTACTATCAGTGGAATTGCAACATCATGTTTTATAGCTGTATTGAATTGCAAATGATTGCAATGGTTTTTCGCAGGATTGTTTATGAGCATTCAATGTGTTAAATTCGTTCGATTTTCCTTTTTTTTTGCAAAGCGTCGTTCCTGTTCATATTGCATTTTTCCATTGCATTGTGTTTTTGCAGAAATGTTGAAGTTCATTTTATTGCAACTGTTCATAATGCAATGCAATGATTCGGTTTATCAATATTTGAAGTTGATAAAGCTGATAAATACTTGCATTAGAATAGTTCTTTGAGGTTCTTTGATGCAGGAGAAGCGTTTTTGAAAAAAAAAAAACTGATGAATTTTTTTTTTCAATTTTGTCTATATCCGGACTTAGTGTTCTATTGATCTGAGGAATAAACTTCTATGCGAGTTTCTATTTTGTGCAACAAATTCAAATAAACTGAGATTAGTGTTTAAAATAGTTTATTCGTTAGTTCTGTGAGCATTTTTAATTTCTCTTTGTAATTTTATGATTTTATTGTTGTTAATTTCTTCATTTTATGCTTAGCATTGATCGTTGAAAGTTGCTTCCTTATAAATGTTTTTATATATCTACATCATATAATTTTTGTTCAGATCTGCGAATGAGGTTCCTTAGAGGGATCTATTTCTTTAACAATAATATCTTGAGCCGGTGGCGCTACAAAGAGTGGACTAAGATTTGATAGTATTATCAAAAAAAAGCTTCTCCGAGGTAACATCTGTCAATTTCGCGATAGTATTATCAGCTGCCAAATTATCTATGTGTTAATGTGCAAAAGAAAAATACCCTCAGTTGTATTTTATGATTTACTAACTTACTTATGTTGTGTGTTACATAAATTTGAATATATTTCATTGCATCGATGTTGTTCTTGTCCAAAGTAATTTGCATATCGGGGTTAATAAATTTTTTTCCATCCATGTCGACTGTTGTTTTGTTCCAATCGTTATTAACGTTCTCCGTTATCTGCCAAAATATTTTATCTGCTGGGATTACTTTTGGAATTTAATGTTTTCGGGAAGTTAAAGTTAATGTTCTATTTATAATATTTTTATATATATATATATATATATATATATATGACAAAGTGTCCTGTTCATTGATCTCCTTTCGTATAACAAATGAAACAGTTGAAAATTGTGAACTAAATTTAATATTATCAAGTTTGTGAAATTAACCAGTGAGAAAATCATTCATAAAGAAAAGTGAATATTTTAGAGGGATCATGACCAGTGTGCGTAGGGTGTTGTACCCGATAAATACTCCAACCAAGACCAAATCTCATCAAGGAAAGAACTCGTTAAAGGCAAAGGCGAGTTCAAAGGCACAGCTTAGAGTTATCGTAAGTTTTATGTTTTATGCTTATTGATTTTTTTTTAATTTTTATTTTTTGTTTCATTCGATTATCCATATTTATGTGTTTGAGAAAGAATATGGCATCTGTAGAGGAAAGTCTTTTAAGTTTATGCCGATTGAAGTTCAGTTTATATGAGTTTCTTCATTTTATTTACTTATTTTGGTTTTAACAGTTCTGATATTTTCTTTTTTTTTTTGCATTTTTCGTCACTAATGGATTGTTCGCTCTGTTATAGGATGTAAACAGACAAGCAGATGAAGATACGATTAACGAACTGAATGAGTCGAAATGTATATTGGCGAAGTCGGAAAAAGAGGAAGACAAAGCACCTGAAGTGAAAGGATCGCAAAAGAGGACGGTAATTACGAAGAAGGGAGTTGGACATTCGAAGGATTTTGAAACGAGAGGCCTAAAATCAACAAAAATCGGAAACGAAACAAACGAAGCGAATGAACGATTGATAGAAGAGAAGATTTCTCTAAAAACTGTGGAGAAGAAATTGGAAGGTGAAGAAATTAGAGAAGAAACAAATCATCTCAAAAAAGTAAGCAAGTTTTAAATGATTTTCATCCTCAACTTGCTAGATTTGGCCAGTATTGTTTCTATTTTGATGTATTGCTGCACTCTTGATTAGAACTGATATTTTCCATTCCCTGCTGGGTTTCTGTTAAAGGTAGGAGGCGCTTTCCCGCTTTGCATCAAAGACTTTCTCTTCTTTTCGGGAAAACGACTAAACCTTTATTTCCTATTCTTTTCTTTTCCCCATTTTCTTATTACTTCAATACTTGATGCTATAAAAAACAGCGTAAAACGACAAGCGTTATCATGTATTATATATTATTATGTTATTATATTATGCATTATATAATAGCCCATAATGCTAGTAGTTTAGTTCAGATTAGATCTTGAGCAAAAATGTGTCGAATTCGGTATGTAGAACCGGAGCTTCTACTTCGTACTGGAGGAAATTGTTGCAAAAGGGATGAGGGAGTCTCGCTTCTATATGAGAGTTGATGATAACAGAAAGTGGTTTTCAAACCGCCTACATGGCATTATGAAACTTACTTCCAGCTACTAATTGCGACTTAGAATCGCCTTGAACTACCGACAGGTGGCTTGCAACAATAACTTTTTAAAACACTTAGCGTGCTACGGGATAAACTCTAAGTAGCGGGATACGAAGTATGCAATCGAATTGGGATCTTCTACCAATCATAAGTGTACCTTTATGCCTTTGGAATCACAGCTGGTATATATCCATAGAATGAGTAAAACTGTGCATTTCTTAAGCCCCTTCGATTGCTGATAATGGTTCTTTCGTCAAATCGCTGCATATGTATGATGTTTACAAGACATCTACCAAGCGCCGAACAGAAGTCCTTTTTTACGAAGGAATAGAATTGTATAAAGCGGCTGCGTGGAAGTGACTTGACGAGGTTCAAAAGTTTGTTCTGCCATATTATCCGGTCTCAGATCTAGTATGATCATGTAGCAGTTCTTTTCAGGACTTGAGCTGCATCGGTGAAAGCAAATCAGAGGCATGCGTACAAACAGAGGTCATAGTGAATGAGAATAAACCACAGCTCACAGTGGAAGATCTTGTCTCTACAACTGTATCGGCAGCGTATTGGCGTGTACTTGCCACTAAACTCGAATCGCAACTCGATGAAGAAATACACAACAATTTTTGCGTAAGTAATATAGTTTGTGTATGCCATGACAATTACTTTAATGAGATCGAGTATGGTTTAAGCCTTTCCTATATATATTTCTCTTTGCGGCAGACGTATTGCTGAATAGTTTTTCTTTTCTGCAAAGTTAGCAGCTATTTAGATGGGTTGTTGACTAAAACTGAATTTAAAAATGACAAAAACTGTGAAGCTAATCAGTTCGAAAATCTTTCTGGAACTATATTAGACAAAGTGAAATACAGAAAACAATAGAAATTATTTTTTAAGCAACTTTTTGCCTAAAAGAAGCTCGGTCGGTTGAAATCACTTCATAATTATAGACAGTGTTGGTCTCAGATACTCTACTGGCAATCTCCATCAATAACTTTGCGCACTTTTCTTTGATATTTTCATTTCTCATTGGCGACTTCGTTAATTTTTCTTAATTCAGATTATCCTTACGAAATTTGCAAGACGATACATGCTAAACGTGTCAATTCTTTGAAAATGTGTTCCACTTGTCGATCATCGTTGAAATTTTGTATGTGATGGTCTGAAACTTTAGGTTTGCTAATTTCAAATCTTATGGTCGTTTTTTAAACCATAAAGTCTTTAGCATGGTCATTATTCGAACAACATTATGGGCATTTCCTATGCATATCTTAATCGTGTTGAGAAACGATTTGTGATTATTGCAGCTCTTCACTCGTCTAGCTGAGCTTCGTGTCGAAATTGAAACCACTGAGCGCGAAACTGAAGCAATAATGGACTTCGTGAGGGATGCCATTGCGAGAGGACAGCCTTCAGAAGTGGAAGCATGAGCCGTTGTTGATTTCTGAAGTACATTTTGACTCCAGCAGGTCTCCCTCAAGTTACGACCAGTTTTTTTCTGGTTGCTAAGAACGCAAGAAAGAAACAGAATAGATTTGCTGAAGTGGTTGTGCAGTGACCCAAATATCCGACAACAGGTGGCATTCAAGGTGAACCTTGATAACTTATTCAGCTTCACTCTTATTTTGCCTTTAAAACGTTATAAATATATTGGTAAGCAAATAAGGTCTCAGATAAAATGCTCCAAATCTATTCTTAGCGAACACATGGATGACGGAGGATGCGTACATATTTGGGGTTCTGATTGTCTGCAGTATTAAGGTCACTGATTTGTCTTAAGTAACTCATTCCATTTCTTGTTCTTTTTCCTTATTTTTATGTTTTTTTGTTTTTCTCTTTTCCACCCTTCTTTCACTCATTAAAACATTGTTTTCGTTAATCTTAGTGTTTTTCTTATGTGTTTGATTAGATCATAGGAAACGGTGTATGATTATTTAAGATTTTGGGATCTTTTCTTTCTGAGCACTTCCATTGAGTATCATTTCTCTAAAGCAATCGAGAAAATAGTATTCTCATGGTCATGGAATGCTAAACCTCTGTTGTCTACTGTTATCGATCATGATATTGGCGATTCTCACTTTCTCGTTTTCAATATTAGTTCAATTGCATTGTTCAGTTTTTCGCTTAATCATTTGTTGTTGTTTTGTTCGTTTTTTTTTTTTTTGAATTTATGATGGAATTTTTTGTTGAAGTTTCTTTTTTTTTCAATTTTTTCTGCTTCTTTCAAAAAATATTTTCGAATATTATAGAATTGACATTACGATTAGAAAGAACCTTATTTTAAGGAATTGTCTTATACCACTACATAACAACACCAGTGTCGTGCATTAAAAAATATTGGGATAGTATTTGGCATATGACAATCTTTATGTCTTCAGTTGTTTTGATTAACTTTCTAATCGAATAAGGCATCAAGCATCTTTAAAGAGGTTTCTGATTCCACAAAAGTTTATTTTGCTTCAACATTTTTCTACCTTTAAATTGTATAGATTACCCATATTGTCCACCTAATGTTCATGTTACCTATTATGTTTTCACATCTTAAACACTTTGTAAAATTTCTCAAAAAGCAATTCATTTATTCAAGTTTATTTTCGAAGTTGTATAGTTTCATTTTGCTATGTTCCATTACAATGTTGTAAATATTATCACAAATATCGTGTGTGTCTTCAATTTGCACAAAATAATATCTGTTTTAAAAAAATGTATAAAAAGAGGTAAATTTAGTTTAAATCGGATAAATTGTCTTGGAAAGTTCATAAACTTTAAAGTAGGAAAGAACTTCAAAAACTTGAAACACTCAAGCGAGATTCGACTCAAAAAATTGGACCGCGTGACCCTGATCGATGACGTTTGTAAACATTTTTGAAAACAAACAAACAAACAGAATAAGCAAGTGCGCAAAACGTGTTCCGAATAATGCCTCTTCGACATAACCGTTATAATATCACAGTAAAATTGCAGCTAAATTCCAAAATCAAGTATTTAAATGGATTTCAGCTAGGTGAACTACCGTCGTCCGTTAGTTCATTCGTTGTTCTCAGTACTCTGTGCTCTACCCGCTGCAAAGTATCCACACATATATTCTATTTGTGATTTAGTCGTTTACAGCTGAGTGAGAAAGCAATAGGTGTAAAAATTCAATCGCATTCCTCTAATGATAAATTCGGTTTCCTCTACATTCATTAGAATATGGAAATTGGATTATATCAAAACGTATTGATGCGAAATCATCGTTAATTCTATGATATTTTTGTCGCATTTTTATATGGAATGCTAATTTGAAAGCAATAATAGGAATGCGGTTTCATCTTACAATTCCCAGTTGAATATGCAAATTTACCCTGACATAATTTTTGCAAATTTCACATTCCAATTGTTCATCGTGAAATGACGTGTCTGAATATTTTACATATTTTGTACGTTGCAGTTCCTTTTTTTTTTCTTTTTTTTTTTGCAAAGTCTGCAGCACATTTCAATAACGCGCTGCATGACATTTAACAGGTTGCAGAAATAATTGAAGATAACGCGAACGTAATAATTTACATAGCCTGATATGTAAAATCTCGCATCCTAAACACTATATAAAGGTTGCACTACTGAGTACTTCTTATCTTATTAAAGTATCAACCAACTGATGTGTCGGGGTCTATGGGCGAGTCGGAGTTGCGGAGCAAGGTCACGGAGTCGACGTCGCTCGTCGCGTAGTCCCGGGTTGAGAAAGCGTGCAGGAGGTGGCCGCCGTACTCGGCTTCGTGACGCTTCGTCATCTGAAAGAAGGCGATCGCTTACACGTTCGCGACCTGTCACACGCAGATTGGGACGTAGAAGGCGTACACTATCGCGGCGGGGTTCTCGCTCGGGGTCATCGAGTACGGTCTCTGTTTCTGTCAGGACATCATACACCTCAAGTAGCAGTTCTCGACGCAGACGTCCTCGGTCGCGAAATCTTGGATTGCGTTCACGCAGGTCGTACCGTTCAAGACCTCGCCGTACGATACGTTCCCGACGTTCCCGTCGTTTGAGCCCTCGCACGCGACGCTCACGTCGGACAACTCGAAAAGCCACGGTTCGCAGTCGAAGGGTTCGCCGTTCAGCGTCGCGAAATCGTCGAACTCACCGTCGTTGGTAAGTGAGGTGCACAAGAGACTATTTCCTTTGTTGCTCCATCAGGTTTTCAAATTCCTTTCGCATAAAGTTTTCTAATTGCGTAGGTAACAAAATTTTCACCGTTTCATGCAGTCTCGAACATAAATTGGAGTCATAAAACCTCGGTTTCATAAATATCCGTCAAACGATAGCGTTCAGCTAATGACATTTATTTGATATCACAATAATACACCACAACAATAGTGGTGTTATATCCTTTCAATGATTTTTCCTGTCTGATTTAACAAGTGTTCCTTCCGACCCTGAATGATGTGTGTTTGCTACAGTACCTTAGAATAGTTTCCTATTTTTTGAGGTGTAAGTATCTTTCATAAAAAAATATGCACTCTATCATTTATCATCGAATATCTTTTACTAGCAATATGCAACATGTTCTTCTACTAATGGTTTTATGATTGTCTCGTGATTATTAGCAACCTTCAGAGAAGAACAATAGCGGTGAGTGTTCGATATCGATGACCTTACGCCCGACACAATACTGATTGAGCGATCACCAAAGCGATACGATGAATTCGCTGTCCATAAATGATTCGTAATTATATTGCAGTGTGCGCAATAAAAGAACTTAACATATGGTATCTCTGATTTGTGAAACGAAACTGGAACTTAGCAGAAATAAAATATTATGATAGGATATCGTAAGAAGCCTAGTGAAGCGTTGCTCTTGTATAAACCGTTTCAGGAACTATACTGTTAACTCATCCATATCGTCGATCTTATTAACTAATAACATGTGTTTCTAAGCAGTATCATCGCCATTACTTGAATTAGATTTGGGTTCATAGATTGCCACAAGCTTCATTCGGGTTATTCAAAGGGAATGACGAAGAAACGAATTGGTGTTGATTATGTTAATTTTTCAAAGTATTGGTTTTCAATTTATAAACACTTCAACTTTCAGATTTAACTTTTAAAAAAACTTGTCGAACGATACGATTTTCGCAATTTCCAAGTAAAAATCTTTCTTCAGCATAAAGGCGGTAGAGAAATCGGGTGCCGGTTGGACTGCCGTCTGGCATTGAAAAAGTTTGACTCTCCGCCCGCAGTATGATCTGGCCAAGCTCAGGCGATTGCACTTACGATTCCGCGGTACACGATTGTTATTTTGTAATCTACCCTGAGGGCTCATGTTTAAAAGACGCACACAATATGATGCGTAGTACCTGACGATCTTTCATTAATTATCCTGGTGTATGTCCCAATCCCTTCGTTGCTATTATTAGCCTCTCTCCGTTAGGCTATCTAATCGGTAGCCATTTATCGATGCTTAGTAATCATTACGATGCGATGCGACGATTCAGCACGTTTTTCTAAATGCTTATCGCCTCAGGCAAATTATTTATAGCATTCTTGAGAAAATTTGCATCAACCGTAAGTACTAATGGAAACGTTCATCGATAACACGATTTCAAAGCCACACCTCCAGATATGCATCAGA
Organism: Baylisascaris schroederi; assembly: GCA_006503575.1. Classification (NCBI taxonomy): domain Eukaryota; kingdom Metazoa; phylum Nematoda; class Chromadorea; order Rhabditida; family Ascarididae; genus Baylisascaris; species Baylisascaris schroederi. The sequence goes on along the minus strand of QEWY01000125.1, from coordinate 560,156 downwards.
AAATAGCACATTGCTGATATGGTAATTAAGCTAAAGTTGTAAATAGCAGATTGTTTTGAATAACTATGTATACTGATTAGTAATCCAATTCAAGCATAGTGTATGATCTCATCCATCGGCAGTAACTGTTCAACATGTAAAGGAAAAAGAACTACCTAATATGCGTTAAAGCGTAAGACTGCATAGATGTGAGGAATTCATGGAGTACCACAATTCAACGATTCACCAAGTATAACAGAGATTGCAGGGATTATAGGAGCTTCAAATGTTATTCATATTGTTTCAATAGGTCTAGTATTAAACGCAGATCAAATAAATATTGTTCTACCTGTTACCACTGTAAGGTCAAAGCCCTTAACATCTAAAGTTCGGTTTATCGATTATCAGTTATCATCACATACGCTTATCGTTCACTTATGTCGACTATACGCTTCAATATATATTAACTTTCATCATTTCGTGCACTTTTTTTTTATAGATAAATTATAAATACACTTTACTTTATATAATGGTTCTTCTATTATACCATCCTTAAGCTCAGGTTGTACTGCAATCTACGATGTCATCAAGATTTTTTAGTTTTTTTTTTCTCGGACTTGAATTCATTGATCCTTTGAGTTTTCCTCAGAAAGCCTACGAGAAATAGAAAGTAATTCGCTGGTTGTTAAAATTTTGTGGATTATTTTCAAATTATATGAGTTTTATTTTCGATCTCAATCTTGCATTAGTGTAACTTTTATTAACTCGTAAAGTAAAAATGATTTTAGCCATTTAATACCTGTAGTACCATCCCTGGATTATAGAACTTTGGATGCTGAGTATGTGAAAGCAATACGGAGATTGGTCGAGTGATGAATAAGGGTGGCACCTGTTGTACTCACGGGTCAACGCACTTAATTTCCGTGATTCACATATCGTGATCGTGCTATCGTGCTTGGATTACTCGCTTCATCAACAAGACTCCTTTTGCTTTCATCATCTGATTATTTATTTTTGGTTATTTTGAGAGGGTTAAACGGGCATAATTTATCAAATGCTAATTGGTTGGTTGCGAAAATTGCTGATACAATCTTTGACGATCATTCAACCTCAGATCTTAACCAATAAGTGGCACTCATGTTTGGAGTGCCTCTAAATCATCCACAAAACTGCTCTCGAAAAAGATTTTAAAAATTATGCATATACTCTTTGTGAACTTTGAAATCACGATGCTTTTCAGTGCTTGAATTTCCGCTAGCGAATAAATTACTTCTCTGTAGTCTCAACTTGCATCTATTGTAGCCTCAAACTTAGCTTAGTGAATAGAAATGTTGTATGTAAACATTTGAACCGAAGGAAATCGGCCCAGACACAGCATTGACTGCAGCGGATTCCCTCCATCTTATAATATCAACAACTATCGCCTTCTTATTGATGACTATCGATTCGAGTATGGGAATTCAGCAAGTCGCCCTCGTAAATGGTAATCTGGATCAGCAGTAATCTGCCAATATTTTCGAGTTTATCGCTGGAATGATTCACAATTCAGAGGAGTTACCACATTGTAGATTCAAAAATTTTTGCTAGCAAACCGATGTTGAGCTGTAAAACCTCGTTGATTGGATTTCTTTGTTTTAGCGCACAATCTGCTAGAGAGCACTTGCAAAGTGGGCATTGTGCTAATCGGCCTATGTCAATAGAACATGGTCCAATAATTGCACATAGTGCATCGAGGCGGCATATCGAGGCAAAGCACCGGGCATACTAATTAATTGTATTATCGTCGGTGGGACACCTGATCTTGCTTCACCTGCATACGTATCGTCAATCGCCAACACACACGCACACACAACCAACTCCTAGTGAACAACATCAACTCTTATTGTTTATATTTATATTTTATTTGTGCTTAACTTCGACTAGAACAAAGTGAAAACGCCTATAACGTCAGAGTATCAATTGAAATTAGAAGACGAAAAAGTCATCGAGCATGTTTTCTTAAATAAGCATAGACGAATTGGAATTTTTTCCGCATTGTACAGATGAGGGAGCATGTCAAATGACCTGTGAAGGACGATATGCGTTTTTTTTTGTATTGCATATTGAGCTGACCAGTCAACTCTCCAAATTTAATGCTCTCTTTAAGCTGATCACTCATAAAAACGTTGTAGAAAAGGTTTGCTGTATTTTTACGAGTTGATAATTGTTCATGACTCCTGAATTTTCTCGTTTCCTTCGCTAAAAAAAAGAAGCATTTTGATATCTGACATTCATTTCATGCATTTTCAAGAATAATGGCAGCACAGCCATCCTTTCATCTAGTTTGTAGTTTATATCGAACTAATTTTATAGCATCACTCTTGGGCGCTTGTTCAAGAAGTGGAGATGCTGGGCGGATATCTATGCACAACCTTTACAGCACAATTCCAATATCGAAATAATGCAATTTTTTTAGAAGCAATTAATCACGCATGACAAACGAAAACATATATTAGAGTAAATTGCACAATGTAAGTTACCGACTTACATTATGCCAAGATCTGACCGATCAGTTTCGTAAATTACCAAAAAAAAAAAAGAAGCAAGCAGAATGAAGCTTAATCTTTCAGTCGATCACACTATTCAGATAACTGTTCCAAAAAAAAGTGATTTTTCTATGGCACAATAGCTATAAGATAGAAATCTGGTCCGTGTTAAATACCGCAAATATTTTAACATCTTTAAATGTTAAATTTAGCATTGAAAATCATATATCATAATCTATAATCATATCCACTAAACTTCATAATTAAAATCGAATTGAAACTATGCGATAGATAGATAAAGAAACATACACACATAGATATCAGCACAATACGTTTTAGCAAAGAAAATTTGCAAATGAGCATTCAATGTTTTGATAATTAAAATCTGCATTGCAAACCTCCTAGTTGTTTATTTATGATTGAGAATATTTTTGCACATATATTAATGCACTCTTTAATTTATGTTTATTTCAATGGTTGATTCGGTTTCTGATTTCTATATTTGCGATTTGTTTCCGTTATGCAAATTAACTCTATCCTTTGTTGTGTATCTTTCGGTGATGAAACGAGTGCATTTTTATGTGATCAATGAGTTGTATGTTGTTGCATGCCGACACACAAAGACGTCAATGATGACGATGATATAGTGCTGAGTAGGCATTCTTTGTGGTTGTAATGTCAAACCCTCTCGAGACACGCAATTAACCTCTTTGCCCTCCAATGCACGCTTATAATGCCCTTTGTATATGACCGCCACCTACAGTACCTCTCTAGGGAATTTACGCATTCGTTCCATTGTTAACCATTATGATTGTCAAAATATATGCCTCACAGTATAGGATTTAGATAGCTTCCAGCAGGAAAACGCATCAGGGCAAGTAAACAACCTGGATGAAACCCCATTTAATTTTTATAGCATAGAGGATATCAGAATACTGTGACCCTAAATTTTTCGTCGTATAATAGGTTTGTGATTGCACGGCTTACGGTTACTACCATTCAACTAGATCATTGCACTTGAAGTTAAAACTCAGCAAGAATTCCGATTATATCAAGCTCTGTGAACCTTTCCATTTAGCCACTTATGTGAGCTTGGTCTCTTTTGCAATAATATTCAAATATCACAAGCTTTTTTTTAGCTGAGTTGAGGATGGACAAAGTCTTTGAAAAGTGAAAATATGGCATTATTAGGAAAGCACAGCAGCACGTTCGAGGATAGATGCTTTCGACGACTTCTTCATTTTTGCGAGATATTATGTTATTATAGAAAAAACCATCAAAAATTCAAAGAAATCTTACCTTTAATTCTTCTAGATAATAAGCGCTCGAATATATGAAATTTTACATACTTCTGAGGATACAAACAACATAAAACCGATACTTCCCCATTTTAAATTCAGATTTATATGCACGATTCAAAATCAAAGCAACATCGATGAGACATCATTTAGCACCAGCATGGCTTTCTAAGAGCTTCTCTATGGGGCTCTCCGAACGAAGGGATGCATTAGCAGATTGCGGAAAATGCAACTTCACGAAGAGCCGATGAGTGTCGTCGCTTCATCCTCTCTCTTATCGCCCAACTTGCTACCGTATCACAACGAGAGTGCATCGTGCAATAACCTATAACTCAATTGGGTGACCTTTCAAATAAGCGCTTGAAGACAATCTTTTACAAAATTTGCAGCATTAAATTTGTTAGAACTCATTAAATTCTTCAAATACAAGCGAAAAAGTTCTAGTTAATCATGACTTGCCAGTTTGATGCATTTCAGGTTAGCAGGGGGATTTTTTTCAAGATTTTATGATTGTGAGTTCTTCGCTAAATAAATTCTCTAAAGAGTTTTTCAATAATTCATTTGTACACTGCCATATTCAAATATTTCAGTTCTGAAATTCCACTGTTATATTAGTTGCAGCTATTTCCTCTAGCATTCATTAAGGACAGAGCGAATTTCAAGTTAGTCATAAGCAAGACACGAACCATCAAATAACTGAATAAAAAATACTACCCACTACTTCTGGGGATGAAACTGCCCTCAAGTTTAGGATTGTTGAATGTGTAGTTTGAGTTTTGACCTCAGGAGTGGCATCTCGAGAGGTGTCGGTGAGGCGGTCGAGTATTGAAATGAGAAGAATCGTTGGAGGGGCGGTTGATCAACTCTGAATATGTGTTTAAATAAAACGAGGCAAATATCACTTACAGATTATCACAAATATGAAATACTCTCTAGAAGGATAAACGCCTCATAAACTTGACACCTCCTAGATGGATCTTTGTGAAGTAACGAATCGTTAGCGTTCCTCATTCTATATGCGTGATACAATGAAGTATTAATCTATATCGATGGAGTGACATTGCCTCATTGCAATAGCGAAGAGGTAAGCGTTGTGATGTGAGGATGTTGGCTATTCGCCGATATATTTGTGCTCCCGAGAGCTAGCCAATAAAATATTAATGTGCATTTTTGAGCGTGGATGAGTCGCACGCTCAATGCATGCGTAATTAATTCGTTGTGAACAACGACATATGTTTTCTACTGCACTCTTCCGTCGCATTTCCACTCTTTCTCTCTCCCTCCCTCTCTCTTTCCCTCTCTCCCTCCCTCTCTCTTTCCCTCTCTCCCTCTCTCTCTTTCCCTCCCTCCCTCTCTCTCTCTCTTTGAATTATCCTCATTTCCTCTTTTTATTCCTCTCTTTTTTTTCATGCATCACTTTCATCTTATATTTTTAACCGTCTATCTTTTTCATTCATAGAATTTTACTCTGTTAATATCTCTAGTTTAATGATCATTCGATTTCTTTTGTCGCTCTCTTTGTACTCTTTTATAATTACGCTCGTTTATTATGAACTATTTCCATTACTTATCAATAATTTCACATATTATGTGATCATCTCATACAATAAAATTTCATTCAAATCGATAAAACGAAAAACAAATAATCTCACTAGATAATCATCATCAGAGAAGACCGCAAATGCCTTTAAAAATTAAAACAATATGTTGCGGCAAGCGGAAATTCCTTTGCAATCGTAACTCTGCCATGCCATAAAGCTTCGATCGATCGAACCGTTCCGATCGCTTCATTCTTTATCCAGCGATTGACTCAACCGGCAAATGACGAATGAGCAGTCGTTATGAATTTGGTGACTTCGGCTGCTTGTCGACTGATATTCGAAAAGCTAATAAGCAAAAACGATGAGGTTATACAAAACAAAATACTCATCTTCTATACGCACTTATAAAAAATATGCACAAAGGTTACTCAAGGCTTGAAGCTGATACTTTCGACTATAGCTAGCTAGTCTATTTCAATGTGTGCTCAATTTCCACCTCCCAGAATGCACTCTTCAAGCATCGATTAAATCTAAAGCTATGTTAGCAAATAGTCACTAGATGCTGCTTATATATCGAACTGTCTTAGCAACTCTATGATCTCCTACATAAATAACAACTCCATCTTCCATAGAAAGAACAACATTGAAATCATAGAAATCGTTCGATTTTCCAGAGACACATTAGCGCGGAGGAACGACACTTTGAAAATGTGAGAACCCCATAAAATTCGATAGTCCATACTTTTCCATCAACTCCTGATTAACTCATGCGTGTAGAGTACTTTACTACTGCCAATACGAGTCCAATTGCATCATTTTATGATAGTATGATCAACAATGATGAAGTATGAGCCCTAAGAAGAGTATTAACTGCAAGTGAACAAATTTTTTCGAATATTCGATGAATTACTTCGATAGCTATATGATTGAGTTGAGCTCGTACAGGAAAATTTGAAGCAAATGCATATTTTTGACTTACTATGATGGTTCCGGCCTTTCAAAATTATTCAGAAATTGCACTGAACTAAATATCGATTCATAATTCGTCATCAGATGGTACTGAAATAGAATAAATTCAAAAGAAATGAAGCTTTTATTTCATCGATGATCGAAACACATTTCCATAGCTAAGTGCGTAAAAATTAAATCATATTTTATACAAATATTTGCATCACTAAAAAGCAATAAGTTAAGTGAGAAAGCGCATCCGAGGAGCTAGAACGACATGTGTTTTTGCAATTCTGCCACGTAGACCAACCGCTTCCATAAATTAGCGAGTAAATAATTAAAAAAATATGCACTAATGCGCCCCTCATTTCACAGAAACAAACCGATATCGTTAATATCTAAATATTTGGTCTTCAATGGATTCATTCCATTTATTGGTTCTAAAATTTAAATCACCGCATAGACGGAAATATACTTATATATGCGCACATACGATAGCATTATGATATTGTTTTATACGCAAATTTGCAAATGTAAATAATCCCTGAAAAGATATGAACAATTGCCATGATTAGTCAATAAAAATACCAGCCAACATGAATCGGTAGACATCAACACAATTTGCGTACTGATAAGATAATAGTGATCCTTAAACGGCATAAAGCAATTACCATTATATATGAGCGAGACTATAAAACATTTTATGAAACGATCGCAAATTTTGCCCAATAATGAGGGAAAGAAAAGATATTGGAGGTTTAATTTGAAAAATTTTCTAAGAAAGTTTACTCTTTGCTAAAAAAAACGATAAATATACAGAAACAACATGGCAATACCAAGATAAGATAAATGATTGATAGTGGAGTAACAAAGGAGAAATACTGTATTTATAGATTGGAATCAACGAATATTCTAAAGGTCAACTTTGACCTCTTTAAGATGCTTGAATCTCTGCGAAAAATTGGCGCGTTTTATTTAGCATGCTAATGATCAACAACTCACAGATATTGAGAATTCAAAGTTGAAGTAAAATTCTTTATGAACTATAAGGGAAATTTATTGATGACATATTGCCGAGTTGACAAAAAAAAAATTCTTTCCCCACGTATTCTATAAATTCTCAAATCCTATGAATTCCTCTAAGAAGCTTTTTGAAGATCGAAGCAAAAGACATCTGTAGAGAAGGTTGCCGCTAGTGAGAGGCGATGCGCAACCGTAGCAGAAAGGTTAGTTGACTTAACGATTACATGATCATCGATGAGCAAACGAGGGAACGACCCCATTGAATAATGAATGACAGTTGGTCGATGAGTTTCGTTGCTTATGACCATGAAGGTGCACATCTGTGTCGAAACATTTGTCCACTTGATAGTGTGTCAGCTGTGCACATGGCACAACCTAACAAAACAATTGTCAAAGAAACATAGTCGACCGATCGGGGTATGTCACAAATCAAAGGATAACTCCTGACGTGGGTACTCCTCAACAGCAATACCATTCATGCCACTCTTTCGACGCCAAATGGACGCTTTTGCACGTTCGAGGGCGGAGCTTGCACCTCCTCATGATTACGGTAGAATGTGGGGAGCATCGAAAAGCGACTGCGGTGAGTGTGTAGCGCAGGTGTCAGGCGAGGCTAGCAGACAGCAGTAGCAGCACTAGCATAGGCAACGGCATGGATGGAGGTTGTTTTGTGATGTGGTGCGGCTTATAGGCAGCACTCCACTAAAGCACCAAGCCACCGCCGATGCAGAATCCTCCGCGTCTCTATCCGGGTCTCAACCAAATTGCCTCGGGCACCTATTCACCATCGAATGCATATCGTTCACGTATGCAACCAGTACGTGATTTTCATCAATTCCATCATCAAATTGTTTGTTGTTTGTTTTATAATGGGGCGGGGGATGATCATTTGGCGCCATATGTTTGTTTTGTCTTCTTACGGCCGACGTACGTTGCTTAATAATTAAACTTGTTTAAATTTGAATGATCTGCCGCCGCGTAGTCAATACACAATATATGAGAGCGAGCGCTATCAAATATGGATATGAATGGTTGTCGGCATACAACTCGCACTCTGCGATGAAATATTTATCACCGGTAAGTTGTTCGATCGCATCACGTCGTTCGTTGCCTTTAGCACAAACGTCATATCATTGAATTGCCCCCTCGGGGTTTATCGCCTTGCTCAATTGTCTATTAATTTAGACCCTTAGTTGCACATCATATTCGACTGTAAGGCAGTTGCCTTCTCGCAAATATAGATTGATTTTGGTGTCTTTGCAATGCCGGTAATGATTACACTGTTTATGTGTTCGTAAATGGACATTTTGTTTGAATTGCTTCTTGAAGGTGAGATAAAATACCTTTAGAAAGTTGATTTGTTTCTATCTCTGTTTATGATGCAATACTTTGGCTTTTATTGAATATTCCAATATGGCAACAATAGGACTGAATAAATGCTCTCATTGATAAATAACTCATCAAATTGTGCCTAGATTTTTATGAGATGTATTTTCGAATTCTTTTAGCTCTATGTCGAAAAGTAATTTCATTATAATTGATGGAACGACCTTCTTCTCTATTCCATGCTAACTAGATAGTGAAATCGAAATTTAACTCAGAAAATATTTCATGAACGTTATCCTCGAGCAATTCATCGAACCACAGTAAATCTACCGTAAAACTGCAATAAGTGGAACCAGTTATCTGCATTATGCGTAAAAGACAGTTTCATTTATCATTTTTATCTATAGAGAGATCGATGGGTCGACTCAAAGGTGTTGGTCATTCCTCAAGACTTTTATAAAGTGGAAAGGATAATTGGCATTAAACGATAATATTGTAGTTATGCGATTTGTTCATATGAAACACTATACTCAAGCAATATTTCGCTTGTATCCTATTGCGACTATGCTGATTATAATTTCCAATTACTCGTACAATTTTCAGCATGAACTATTCTAGCTTGTAGTAGTAAGTATTTGCATATCTGTATTTATATGTGTACGAGATTCTTTAAGTGATAACCTGATTTGCATAACTTTATACCTATTCGAAAGCAAAATGGTTACACTAGACTTATCTAATTGCAAAATTCTCTGCAAAATCTGGCTGCATATCGTGGCCTAATTCTTTGAAATCTGAAGTTCCACCTTATCCGATATCTTTGAATATGCAGATAGAGAGGTGAATCCATCGAAGTTTTTATGAGTGCCTGTCAGTTGGCTATGCAAATGTTTCTTTTAAAGATAAGGCGATCATACGGAAACTTTCAAATTCCACATACCGTATGTCTAAATTATTTCGCCACATATTGGCTTTACTCTAGATCAATGATATTTTTACTACAAATTACTTCAACTAAACTTAACCAATATTTCTGAGAGGATTATAAAAATTGTCGTTAAATAAATAAAAAATTGGAAATTTTTACATAAAACACTCAAAACAATGGTTTCTTCAAAAGTTTTTCTAGCACATACTCTTGCGTATTGTTAGTTGAAGCGATTTTTGAAAGCGTTATTATTTACTGAACGACAAGCAATAGAAATCTCCAGAATATAAACGTTGCGAAAAAAAAAAGTTTTCAACTACGGTAAAGACAAACGATTTCAATGGAAAGCACTCAAGCTTAGCAATAGAAGAATGATCTTCTTAGCAATAATGATGAATCTAATTTTAATGAACTATCGTTTGTTACAATACGTTTATGAAATATTTATTCCACCCGGAAGTAATTCTATTCGAGAATGAATCATTTCTGAATGACTAATCGACAAATGAATGACTTTCCATCACTTGATGCTGCTCGACTATCAAAGAATATCCTTGTCTATTTATGAAAGATCTTCTGTATAAAATATTGTCTAAGCGATTAATAACTTTGTTTTGCGTTTTTTTGTTTCTTTTTGCATATATTTTGCATAAAAGAAAATTTTAAAAATTTTTTAATGCATATATAGGTGTATATGTTAATCTGTTTGCTTCTCTTCTAATCGACAGATGATGCGATCATGAAATTACAGACGTAATTGAATAGTCATCTTCTCAATAAGTTAATGCATTCAAAATTGCTGCTGAATTTGTGTGTTCATTCTGTTTTATAACCGACTGGATACTAAAGCATGGTTTTTTTTCTTGCGAATTTATATGACCGGTTGGTTTGTATTGTCATTGTTTTGCCATTTGGACGACCTGTTGGTCTAGAGGCTAGAAAGGCAAAGGCGCATATCTTACCAATCCCACTAGCAAATTTGTCCCTTGCTAGAAATAGTTATTGGTGAAAAGGTGGAAAGGTAGAAAGAAAGAATATTTTTATTCTTTTTTTTCACGTTATACTTTAATCCTTCGAACAGGACGAGAACTATCTAAAATATCCCCCAAATTATTTTATTTGCAGATTTCGATGAAAGCGGCTTGATTTTCTCTCAGCACTTTAGCAGCGCTTAAAAAATCGCTTTCATAGAGATTGAAATTAATAATTTTTTATCAAATATAATTATTTACTCTTTTTTCATTTATATTTACTAAATGATATAATATTTGCTGTGTAGAAATATAAACGCCCGAAATGAACGGCAACAATAAATTCAATTCATGAAGTGATTCAGGTCATTATAATTGTGCTTCCTCATCACTCTTTGTTAAGCATCAGAACCAATGCGACGTTAATTGTTGACCTTTTTTTGATGAACAGCCCGTGCAGTGATCGAAGGCAGCAAACGTTCTTCAGAAAGTCGCCGAAATTGTGAAGGGGAGGGCTTTACCTATGAATGGTTGGGAGATACCACCTTCTAAAAATTAAGCGTTATTTTGGCACCCTCTTATTTTTCAGATTACAGTCTCCGACTCTCGACAGTCCGCTATCCCGAAAATTTTCTTCTTGGCATGTCGCCAAGTGTGCGTGATAAATTTCTATATACACTTATAGTTTCAATGATTAGTTCCAGTTTCTTCACATTGATTCTTACTGTAAATTTTACTTGAATTTACCGCTTAAAAAGGTGATCGATTTTTTTTTTTTGCAGAATTTCCAAACGAACGCTATATTTGGAACGTTCGATGATCCGCTCTTCCAGGCACGAGCAGCGCAAGCAGCATTGGCCGAAATGGACGTCAAAAACGTGAATATGGCCACTGGAGGGATGTTACGGCCTAGCGATATGTTCACGTAAGCAAATTTCCCAACTATCCCATCACTTAGTTACCTATGCATACCGCATGAAACCGTGAGCATCCGTTTGCCTTCAACAGATGATCTCTATGCCATAAACACATGCCAATCAACCATCAATCAAACATCCTTTCGTTTCCATCGAACACAGTATCATCGCGTTTTTGATGTACGAGCACTTTAGATGACGCTGTAAACGTTATAACTACATATATGAATATGGTAGGAAAAAAGTTGCTCTCGTAGTAGCTGGTTCTTATTTGTTTTTTTTTTTATTTTTTTATTTTTTTATTGATCGCACAGGTATACCTCAATCAGAAAAATTCAACTTATGGGCATTTGAAAACTATGAACGTAGAAAGAACAAGATATATAGAATATCAGCTTTTTGAAAACTTTCGTAATACTCATTAGCCTCTTTGATGCTTTATTCGAAGGTGATTTTCTTTTTTTTTTCTGGCTAATTCAAACAATTATAGCAACAAATAGACGTTGTATGATACACAAACAAACAAAAAAATTGAATTGAACAGTTTTATGGAATTTATTTTGATTTGTGAATAGAAACGAACAACTAGCCATATCTCAGATTGAGATAGTTTATAAGGAAAAAAATGGAACATTGAAATGAAATATTTCAATAGGGAAAAATGCAATGTTTCTACATGAAGATATTTTCGTTTCGGATCACTTGAGGAATAAAATATTTAAGTTGTAAATATCAAAACTTGCAACATCTTGGAAGCCGATTGCATTTACATTTTCAACCACCTTGTCTCCAATTTGAACTCCCATAATTTGATCATTGATTATTCGTATATTTTTTCGATGGAAAGACATTTTTAAACGCTTTAATTGTTTTTTAAGGATTTTTAAATGCTTCGACGGAAACAGATTATGCATAATATGTGTGGAAAAAAAACGATGAATTTTTATTGCAAAAAAAAAAGAAGATATTTAGGTATGTGAGATGCATTTGCAAGATAAGACCTATAGAGGAAATTTTTCAACGCGACGAAATGTATTGACCCCATGAATGCCGTTGTAATGAGAAACAAAAAACATCCCGAGAAGCGCATTAATAGGAAGACAAATTTATTGCGTTGCAAAATTGAATGCTACAAGTTTTGCGACGATTGCGAGAAAAACTTTTTTTATTTCAAGTTTATGAATTCACATTTGATGCATTTTGCAATATTTGCTATTCAATTCCGTTGCTATTCTTTCGTTACTATAAAAGTTATAACACCTGCAAAATCCATCTTAAGTCTCTCGAAGAAGAATTAAGCAACGTGCAGATGCCAAAGAAATATTACACATTAGTAAGCAATCACCATCAAATGCGGTATAGCATGCCATAGTCATTTGTGCGAGTGGTCATGATCGATGAATTTGTTATTCGTGACCATAACAGATGTTTCGTTCTCCGAAAGCTGTATTTGAATGAGGTGAACATCATATTCGATGGCTTACTGAAAATATTGCATCAATACAAAAGTAACCGTAATAGGTGATTTAACCAACAAACGGTACAAACGGTGAAATATGCTGACTTTTAGTTGCATTAACACGTAGTCTCAAGAAGCTTACGATTATTGAGAACCGTCAATGCAACAATTAATAAAGTAGAACATTTTTACATGGAATATGGTGATAGAATTACGTTGTTACCGATTCGAGGCGATAGGCGACACATCGCTTTAGATTCCACATATTTAGTGATAGCCTGTTAAAACGCTTCAATGAATACTGTAAGCAATTATCGATATGTGATGGCCTATCATCAACGACATCCCGTTTGAGTGCAAATAACGAAAGTAAACCAACAACACCTAAGCGAGCCCTTTTAGTGGTTTTCTTGATGCGCAATCACTTCGTTTGTTACACATTCAACACATTTAATAATTTTACTTATGTCTTTTCTTCCTCACTCTTCGCCCACGCATGTTCATCTCTCTTTTTGTCATTTTTCCATTCGGCAACAATTCGGAGCCGCTGGTTTATTGACCATATTAGGGGACAATATCCAGATCTATACTATTTCACACGCTAAATGGGCATGTTCACAAAAAATAGCATCATAAGTCCGCAAATATTCTCATGCAAATTGCACATCCGTTGTTCTTGCATATGACGTTTTCGTTATTACGGCTCGCAGAATTCAACATATGACAAGAAGGTTACCTCACTGGTTTTGCAAAGTATGCAGGTTTACCTCCAAGGTTTGCTCCACTGATGAATATGCTAATTGCAGTGTTGTTGTGTATAAGCACATGCAATTTATAGCACCACTGCATGTATTTCCGGAGATCCTAGTTCCTCCAAATTTTTGATGAAGTCGATTTACTTTCTCAGAAAAGATTACCGTTGAAAATTCCTTAATGAAGGATTGTTGTGGTTCAATTAGCTTTGTCCTAGTTGAATTAATATGGTATGCAGTGGTAATCCAATAAATGCATCCCCTTTCAGCAGTTACCATCCAGCAGCACCACACCTGCCTTCATCATCAGCCGAATTCGACTCGTCATCTATAGTTCAAACCTCATCGATTATCGATTCCTCAATGAATCACGCTTCCGATTCAATGGCTTCCTTACAGGTATTTCCCACAATTTCTATCCCACAATTTCAACCTTTTTTCTTGGATCGCTCATTCGCCAACCTCGAGCGCTTTAGCAGTACGAGGCACTGGAGCACTTTAGTCTTCTAAACTTAATCAGGAATTTGAATCGTGCTCAGCCTCAGAGCATAGACCACGACTTTTGTAAGATAAAGGGCCTTTGGCCAATGTCATGGACGCTGCGGTGTGTAAGAGGCTTTCATGAGGCCCCGATATGCGATCATGAATAGGCACCTAGGCGCAAAAGCGTGAAGGTAGATTGGGCTGTCAAGAGGCGAGAGGTCAAACAATTGGAATTCTTCACTTCTTTCATAGAAGCTCGCAGTTTAATTGTCTCGAAAATCGACTCAATTCGTGCCAAAATGAGCAAAAAGAAAGTAAGAGGCAAAGCGGCTAATATAAAGGTTATTCAGCGTAGTGAAATGTAGAGGTATAAATTCTTGGATGCCTCTTCTCCAATCATGATCAAGAGGATTTGGTGTGGTTGTCTGCTCGAATATTAAATAAATTTTCGATATTCCTGAGGCAGATCTCAGTGAAGTTCAAGACTCGAAGATGCCAAGAAAACTAGAGAGAGAAGCTGGACTGACTAACTCCCCTGATACAGCTCAACCAATCTATGAGTTCGAACTATTCAAAAAGTCAAATATAGTGTTACTTTGTTAAGAGATATATTCCCCATGAAGGAGAGAGGTCTTATATGTAAGATCTCTTTTGATGCGGGAAAAAATTCTTCTCGGATTTCATACTGACAGTTCCCTCCAATCTTTTCATAGCAGCTACAGTAATAACACTGTCATTTACCGTAATAAACTACCTGAGTATAAAGAAGCGCGATAAAGTTTGTTCACGGTATTCATAGAAATGTAAAGCGGAGAAGTAGTATGGGGAATTGGGATGCAAAAACGAATAGGTTTCGTTCACTCAACTCGTACTTCATTTAGCAGGTGGATCGTGAAGTTACCATAATATCGTTGAAATCGATTTCATTTCGAGTAAATATGTTCGTTCGTCTTTTCATTCACTCGCATGATTCATAAGGCTAAGAATTTGTGATGAAACATACCTTTGTCAAATCGAATGCAAAGAGTCCTCTTTATTTCTTCCTATATACATTTAAAACATCGAAGCGGTCATCTTTACTTTCACAATACTCAGAAAATATTTCTTATTTTTAAGGCGCTTTACGTATTTCTTAATGAATTTTCAGCAAGTAATGGCAATGCAGCATTATCCCACCGCGCAATTTCCACAGTATCCTATGGCGAGTCCGTTTGCAACGGCGACCGCCGTTGTCGCATCACCTAGCGCTCCTTCAATGCCTCGATATCCGCTTACTGCTCCTGCTAATGGTAGTTTATTTTTCATTGAACTAAATAATAACAAATTTTAAATATGACGGTTTATTAAAAATGGTTGGTTCGATTACATTACTATGGGTAAATAAATTTGCAATGTGTATAGGTGCTGTGCAAAAATTTTTCTTACTAAAATAAGCAGCAATTAAGTAGCAAAATAAATATAAGAAATGCGGCGAAGTAGGTATCATTAAACTCATCACTACGAACATTATATTATAGTGTCACTTCTGTGCATTCAATATTGTGAAGCACTAATAGAGATGAAAAAATACTCTGAGGAATTATGAAATCCAAGAAATTTGGTCTTTCTACGATGATCCAATGGGTCTTATCTATCGGTGCCATTACGGGTGGAATGAAAATACCGAAATGATGGTTGTCGAGCAAAGAGAATACAGCTTAAAGCTGGATACAATCGCCAGGTTATTCGTGTGCATAAAATCCTTATTTATATCACTCAAGTAGGCAATAAAGCCGGAAGATTAGTGATAATAAAGTGTGAAACTTTTTTATTGCTAGATCTTGATGTTGTATCATTCTACTACATTTTTCTGTTAATAGACTGTTCAAATTTCGTTCAACATAGTTATATAAGATGAATGCTTGATCAGAAAGAATTTGAAAAGTTGCAGATTTTATTCTAAATTCACTTTGCTGTATCACATAGAATTAATCTCTAACTTTACAAATCCATCGATATTTTCATGTCTTCATAACAAAAAAAAGTTATTCGCTTTCAAATTTTGGCTATTTCGGCCAAAAGTTTCTGAAATAAAGATGTCATACTACAGAGATCGACACAGATCCTCGGGAATTGGAACGGTTTGCGGAACACTTCAAACAGAGGCGAATCAAACTAGGCGTGACACAAGCCGACGTAGGTAAGGCACTTGCACACCTGAAGATGCCTGGTGTCGGTTCGTTGAGTCAATCGACCATCTGTAGATTCGAGAGCCTCACTCTCTCACATAACAATATGGTCGCACTAAAACCTATTCTGCATTCTTGGCTTGACAAGGTATATTTCCATTCTCATTCATAATCTCAAATTGTTGAGGTCATTTTAGTGTTATTCGTATGATTGTTTAGCGAATTAATTAATTATTTCTTTTAATTTATTCTCTCTATCGGCATCATTCATAAAGTAACTTACCATCAGCTGAGTTTCACGCCTAAGATTATTGTATTGATGCTATTTGCTATAGAATATTTATGCAGAATAAAGCGAGTATCGTAAGACTTTGATCGTAATGCCCAGGGCGTATAACATGAAGAGGACGATTTTTAGTCATTTCAAAGAATGAACTCCAAGTTTTTTGCTTTGTTTTGAAGGTGAAGTTTAAGTATTGTTGAGATCTGTTGAATTCATTGTATACTATAGAAAGTTCGCATTTATTTGCCCAAAGGTGATTTCATATATTCAATTCTTGAGAGTTGGTTTCATAGCGAACTAGCTGCTGAGGAAAAAGAAGTTTAATAACCGAGGAATAGTTATACGAGTCTCCAACTTCTTAGAATGACGTCTAATCGATGGGACGTTCACAATCATTTTGCCCTGAAACTGAACTAGATTGATCTTGAAAGCATGCCCGCTGATAGAGTTCATAAATTATTTTTTTTTTCTTTATGTAATTTATAAAATCGTCGCTAGGTTCTTAAGAAAAAATTCGAATATGAAAATATAAAGTTCATTCAAAGCCTAGAGTTTTAGTAATAGTATACGAGATCGATAAGAATGCAAAGATTTTCTTCAACCTTTTTTGGGACAATCGAAGAAAAAATTACGGTCTTTATTGAAATAAAATACTGTAAAATAGAAAATAACGGATATTTCAGGCTGAAGAGGCAATGAAAACGAAAGATTCGGTAGGTGATACACAAGGAATCCTACCAAATACAGATAAAAAGCGTAAAAGGACATCCATTGCTGCCCCTGAGAAACGCCTTCTTGAGGATTATTTCAGGTTCGGATTACCTTTACCTCTACTGGATTTCTCTTCTTAGCACTCTCCAGCTCACTTTCCGGATGAACATTCTTCATTTCCCACTACTTGGAATCCGTGCAATCATTTCAGCCCATTAATGAACATTACAGAGGATTCTGAGTTCCCGTAATAGACAGCAGGAAGTTGGAAAGAGAAAGTATTTACAGTGTTGACAGAGGTGATAACACCGATCGAAAGTTCCAACGCTAAATATCGCACCTCGACAAGATGGATGAAAAGAACACCTAACAAACATAGTTGTATCCGTTCACCTCTCCTCCTCGTCCTTCCCACTTTCTTGTGACAGACCCCAATCGACGGGGTGATTTTGTCTAGCAGTGCTGGACGTGTTGAACATTATCTTAAAAGAAAACCGCCATAATCTTTGCTCGAAAGGTTGACGCGCCACTAGATAGAAAGGTACCCAACGAAAAGAGTGAGAAGAAAAATAAATCAATCAATCAAAAATCCCGCTTCTCATCCGCTTTTCATCAGCTGATATAAATTCCGGATAGTGGGACGGGTAGGGGAAAGCGGCAATAGGTGCATTCATGCTTACATTTGAATGAAAGAAGGGAGGTCCTTTTTTTTACAGGCAACAACCACGACCTAGTGGAGAGCGTATATCTGCGATAGCAGATAAGCTTGACCTGAAAAAGAATGTCGTTCGGGTTTGGTTTTGTAATCAACGTCAAAAACAAAAAAGGTGAGTTATTCATTTGCGTACGCACTTAATGCATGTGAATGCGCTCACGCTATTTGTGGCTCTAATATCCACCTTTATAATCCATAGGTGGATCTAATATCCACCTTCATAATCTATAACATCATACTACTTCCTCTAGAGAAGTCGAAATTTACATGCTAACTCAACGCCGCATTACATAAGCGAATACGAAATGTAGTATCCTAATCCCTTCAGGTGCACCAAATATCTGCCGATGCAGATGAGTAATTAAAGGTGAACACACGTAACGCAAAAGAAATGTTTTTTTTTTTCCAAATTTTCTTCACATTGCACTACATTCGAGAGTATATGGAGGTCAAGTTCATGCACTTTGTAGCGCAATACATTGAAATATCGCCGGGAAAAGTGTTTTTCATACGAAATCTACTAGAATTTTTGCACTTACGGCTATTACTGTTGCTTCATTGTCGCAAGTAACGCTTTTTGCAGTACATTCCATTACCGTAACCATGCGACTCTACCGTACTCCAACAATGCCTGATTTTTGTAGATGTCGAAATCAGAGCACACCAGGATCGCGAATGGTAGGCGCTAATATAAAGTGTTCACCGTTCTCGGGCGGATATTTTGATTGAGAGTATTGTTAATGTAATGCTGACAACAAACTATCCCACTTGAACATCGATCTACATCGAGAAAACAACTATTCCGTCAAGGTTTATGGCGATTACTGTATTCGTTGCCATCTTAACAAACTTTTTATGACAAATACATAGAAGTTTTTTGAATAAAATCGATTGTATAGTGGGTATGAAAGAGTGATATAATATCGCTCAAAGGGGAATCATTAACAGTCAATCATAGTTAAGGCCTACAACAATGATGCAACGCGTTGCATTTTTTGAAATGAAAAATTCACGCAAATTTGCATAAATTTCAACAAAGACCAATTTTCCATATTTCCCATAGCCCGCCACCTTTGGTTCACCGAATTTGCTCGGAAGATAGTAAGACGAATTAGTCGACTGAAAGTTTGAAGTCAGTATTACTAATGTGCAACACAAATACCCTCAAATGCAACATATGATATACTGTGAATTTCTTTATACGCTGTATTTCTGTAACTCTTTATCGTGTTATATAAATTAACGCTCATCTAAGTATTGTGAAACTGTAAATGTGATCGAAAATCTCGTTCCTTTAAAATGATCCCTCCTCTTTTCGTCCCCATCTTTTCCTATTATAAGTCAAACGATCCCCGACTTTTCACTTTCATTCTCCTCATTTAATTTTATTTATTTATTTATTTATTTATTTATTTTTTATTTATTTATTTATTTATTTATTTATTTAGAGGACGATGCATAGAGGTGGTTTAGCGGGATTTGCAGCAAAGAAACTTCAGGCAACAAATGGAAAGTATCGATCTAAATGAATTCCATAACATTATCAAATGCCGTTCACTTAAGGGTAACGATAATTTTCTCATGCATCCATAGTTCGCATTTATGGCTCCGTATGATCAAATTCAACCCTATAAAGTCACTCGGAAGTTGAGTTCATTGGCTAAAGAAGAGACTCTTCGACCGGCAAGTTGGTGCTATTTCCAAAATGAAAGATCATTAAATCTGCCACAAGATTTTTGAACGATCGCAGCAAACTGGGCTGGTGGGCTGCTTCAACATATACGATAAATAAATTACGGATACTAGAATTTTTAAAACTAAAACAAAACCAAACGAATGCATTAAAGGTCTCGCCTAGACAGTCCCAAATAGAAAATAATCGCCACAACTAAGTAGACCTGGAAATTTGCCTCTCTCCTAAATCGAATACTCTATATATATTTTTAAAATTGTGTAATTCATAGAAAAGTTCGTATAAGAATGGATATTTACCTTCTCCGAGTGCTTCACCACTCTCTCTCCCATTCCAAATTGAAAAATTTCCCCGCAAACTGCCCATAGTTATATATGTGGAAGAATGTGTATGTGTTGGTTGTGCAATATGCCCATTGTGTGTGTATAAGCATATTCGGCTTTGATCTCTGATTGTTATTGCTGTTTCCATATCAGATATATAAATAGATCAACAACGATTTGAATTTAATGGTCAAAATGTGATACGCATCACAATTTCCCAATATGAAAGCATATTTGAAGAGCCTCTCAATAAGCTAGCAAACGTAACGTCTATTGAGTTTCGTTTAAGAAATGACTCATCGAAATAAATCGCACATAATTTGAAGTCGAAATTGTTAGACGTGAATCATTCATACTTAAAACGTTTCTGTAAGCGTATAAACCTCGAGGATAACGAAGCTAAAGAAAGACATTCTTGAATTGAATAAATCAAAACATTCCCCCGCGCATTTTACGATCCGCTTGATAGCGTCTATCTGTTCCTTTATGTCGTTCTTTCAATTGCCGTTCACGACCACCCGTATAAGTTCGTCGTTCTCCACCACGACCTCTCCCTCTTAGCCACGAGGATCCTCCGAGACGTTGTGCCATGTTGTCCTCTCCACTTTCCCTCGACGATCCAGTTGTATCAGTAGCCGCCCCAGTATCTGTAGAAGTAATATCCTTGGTCTGCTCCAGGTGCATACTAGCATACATTTCTTTTTTCTTATTTCCTCCTCGGACCCGTCTCCCACGACCACCCTGAGCACCCTTATCCTCTTCTTCCTCGATACCACCTGCTTCCAGCGATTCCTCCATCATTCGGTTTTTGTTTGGTTCCACTCCTTCTAACACTTCCACCTCATCTCCTCGTCTGAAATATTTCTTTTTTGAAAACACAAAATAAACCAGAGACAAGAGAAGGCTAAAGTGCATCCAGAAAGTAAAAAGTTCTAAGATTTGTTACAAGGATAAGACCGTCGCTACTCCTCTTCTGAATAAAGAAACTACGAGGCCTACAATGGTTTTGATTTCCTCTTGTTCAAGTTATTATAAGTTCAAAAAGACGCATATAGAGAAGGAAAAAGAAGCATCTTTTCAAATTTGCATAGAATTTAAGCGAAAAAGCTGTCGTTTTGAAAGAAGAAACATATTCTTATATACATATATATATATATATATATATATATACATGTATGTATATATAAAATACCATATTCACGTTCAAACTGCAGCATTCATTTGCAAATTGGATGATTTTTTGAGTAATTTGTGGAGTAAATTAAATACAATTGTACAGCTGTCGACCACACTTCCATTCCCTGCTTACCTCATCCAAAGGCAAAAGAGAAAGACAATGTGGTCAGCTCTTTGCCCTCTTGCTTTCTATTCAAGGCCATTATCAATTTATATCGGTATTTCAGTGATTTGCATACTCAAATAAAGTAATTCGAAGAGAAGAATAGAATTGTTATTACGCGATATCAATAGTAAAGGTTTGTTGAGAGTCGAATGTATCATCATATTCATCATCATATACATCCTCACATAATGTTTTCGAATCGTCATATCGGTAACGTTCATACAATGGCCGCAATGCTACTTTTTCTGAATCAGGAACTCTGAATTTCTCTATACCGCCATGCCTGAAATATATTCATCTTATTTGTTTACTCATTTCTCAATCGCTACCATATTACACTTCATGATTGAGTTTACTTTATTAATAAAAGTACTCAAAAAATTCTTATTGTTGCAAACAAGGCAAAATAAATGGCTAGCTAGCCTCATATAAAGTAAATTATGATACTTTCCTCGAGCAGAGAAATTATTTCTATTTTCACCTTTCATATGAACTTCGATTACTCCTTCAACCATTTCCCATTCTAAGCAGAAATGAGCGAACAAATCGTAAAGATTGCCTGAAAAACTTACTTTTTGCCGATCGTGAGTGGCATACATGCATCATCTCGTTTTGAATTCATTGTTTCGATAGCAGTTTTCTCAGTGGTGTTTAATCGTTCCAATTTGATGCGTAAATTATCCTCTTCTACAGTAACCAATCGTTGTTTCGAGTTCTTGCCATATTTCAACTCTTCATTCACTACGATTTCTAAGTCATTCTCCTTTGTGCTATTCCCTTCGATTGTTACCGGTTTCATCGAAATCAGCTGTCCTCCAGTCATCTCTGATAATGGCGCAACCACGACTTCACCGTCCAGTGCATTATTCATTAACCCTTTTGTACCGTCTTCATAATCCTCGTCTAGAATTATCGGCCATCACACATTTCAACGAAATTATGGAAATCGAAGAAGAAACTGGCGGTAACGGGAAACTACGATGCAACTTTTACATACATTTGAAGTCAAATATGAACAAGAGATAAACCAGGCAAACCAAAGTCTGAGCTAATGTAAAACCAATTAAAATGTAAGATTTCAACAAGTGAATGTCTACTTTACCAAAATTGTTTCTGTTCTATCGGTTGAGGATTTGATAGCGAAAATGCAAAGTGATAATCCAAAATGCAAAGAAGAAGTCATTCAACTCCTCTGACCAAAAAAAAAAAAAAGAATCAAGTCTTGCTATGCAATAATAAACAATTTTTACATAAGGATGCATTTCTATTTCAAAAGAAAATTGCTTCAAGTCTTTTTTAAATGAAAAAATAAAAAAAATTTCAGAAGTGCAATTCCATTAACATGAACGGAAATCTAAAAAAAAAAAATTCAGGAGACGATTAAAAAACATTCTACATAATAAATGAAATATTTAAGTGCCACTAAGAGCGACTCAACATAAACATAGGATCTCCGAATGCTTAATGTGAAAATTACGGATGAAAAATCCTGCAACAGGTAGTCCTGCAACACTGTGAATACCATAGGTTCAACAAGATTTTTTTTAACCTGTTTATTAAAGCCCTAAGAATCCGCAACTTAAAGGCGATGGTATTAGCTAGGATCTCACTAAAATTGAGCTAATCTTTCGCTTCAAATTCACTAATGATAACGTCGAACTTTTCCAGCTTTTTCTCTGAATTTTTTCATTTTCTTTTGCAGCTCATCAATTCCCTCTTTCACCTCTCTCCCAAATCCTCCCCCTCAGCTAAAACTATCCTACACTGTAGCATTAGGTGATATATATACGGTCGATAGGTGATATATATAGGATGACATATTCTAAAGGCCAAGCATGAAACCCATCGAAATCAATAGCATTGCATATGCATAACAAAGATCTATATCCACCTTTCAAAACAACATTCAATTCTTGCCGTATTTTTTCATATCCCGTTCTAAGAAAGCGATAAGTACAACATGTGAGTATCATTTGATGGGTGGGTATTGAAACAAACGGCAAGTAAACAATGTACCACCTACAGTACCCTAATTGGTCTCGTTGCCGCATCGACGGCTCTCAAAAAGGACGCTCGTTATGGAGTGCTGAGAGCATACGGCTGCAATAGACGATGAAAGCCACTCACTCACTCGCCAACTAATACACCATCTTATAACGCGAATACCTCCCTCCTCTACTTTATAATTCCTCTCTCTTTCCCTCTCTCTTTCTCTCTCTCTGCCATCCCATCATTGAAAATATTCAAAGTTCATTCTTGACTAAATAAATCTATCAAATGAAAATGTGTTGAAAATTTTCACAATCTATTAGAACGTTGAGAAAGAAAACAGATGAAAAGAGAAAGAATGCGAAGCGAAAGATACAAAGAAAATGAAGCAAAAGCGCGGAGCAAAGCTAATGAAATATTCAAAGCCGAGCTAGCGCAAAAGGAAATGGGAGAGAAGAGCGCACGCTAACTCGTCCTTCCGAAACGTTTTCCGATCGTTATGGGGACAGACTAATTCCCCTCGAATTCAACGATATAATTCATAAGGGATTTTATAAATTGATGAAGAAACATAAGTAGGTAGAGAAATATTACGAGAACAATGAGAAAACAAATGGAATAGAATAATATGCAGCAGGTTCATCTCAGCGTTAAGAAGAGAAAACGAAATACATTCTTTCAATTCGAGAAAAATCGACTCAAATACTCATTTGAAAATATTCATATTTAAATATAGTATAAAATTCTTTTAATGCACTCATTACATAATGGATTTACTAATATTGATAATTGAGAAAAGAAAAAAAAAATGAAGAGAGAAATCGAAAAACAGGAGAGGAAACTGATAAAGAAAACAATGATAGAAGAGGGGTAAGAAGGAGAAAAAAAAACACTCATTTTCTTAAAAGGTCAAAATTCGAGCAAAACAAAAAGCGCTAAAAATTTTTGGCATTGATTAATAGTTTTCTTGGCGTCATACTACCAAAAATAATAAATAAATAAATAAATAAATAAATAAATAATCGCTCTAAGAATAATAAAGCGATTAAGGAACTCATTTCACTGCAATTCTTTATCGATAAAACAGCAAATCAATCTTTTTATATCGACTAAAAGTTTTTGCCGTACAGAAAGAACATTTTTTATTGGTATTTTCTACCACTTTTTACAAACAATAAAGAACTGAATCCATAAGTACTATTACAAAACCACACATAGATTTTATTTTCGTCCTTCATCTTCTAGAAAGCAATAACCGTTGCAGCTGGTTAGTACCAACAATATAGCTGGCAATGGTCATAAAAATATTACAACATAAAGCATCAAGTTTAGATTTCAAGCGCAGAAATTTCAGTCGTGAAGTCGACCCTAAGTAGACGGTGGCTATCAGTACTTAAAGCCGACGACATAAATGAGCTAATAGAATTAGCGTAGGGCGGTAGTCGAAGATTCAGATTTTCCGGATTTCAAGGAACAACTTACAGATGCACTTGTGCAGCGTTACGAAAGTTGTACATAGCATAATAACTCTTAAATTGGGCTAAATTGTTCATTCTAAGCAAAGTCATTCCCTTGTAAAATGAACGCCACAAAATGTCGTGAACTTTTCCAATAACTAATATTATTACGAATACTCTCAAAAATTGCATCCATACAAAACGGGATATTAAAATATTGGATGTTTTTGAGCTATTATGTCTAATTCACGTTGAAAATTCTTGAACATTTTATTGTGCTAATATAATACAGTAAGGAATAAACATTTCAGAATTAGACATTAATGCAATAGCACTATAGCAGATGGTGTATACACCAATTTTGCAGATCACATTACAAAAAGATGAGAGAGACACGCAAAAATGCAGGGGATAGTTTGAGCTGAACCTCAATCTATCATATACCTGGTGAGTTCTCCTATCCACTTATGTTAGTTAAACCTTAATTACTCCCTCGTGGACAAGCTTTTCTAATCACGAAGAAAATGCCAAGGTAAACATATGAAAAGTGATGAATGATTATAAAGCCTGAGTCATCGACCCTAAACTCGATGTGAGACGGAACAGAAGTGTTTGGAGGTG
This sequence comes from Baylisascaris schroederi, assembly GCA_006503575.1. Lineage (NCBI taxonomy): Eukaryota > Metazoa > Nematoda > Chromadorea > Rhabditida > Ascarididae > Baylisascaris > Baylisascaris schroederi. The sequence goes on along the minus strand of QEWY01000125.1, from coordinate 534,704 downwards.
AGGAGGAGAAGGGGGGAAGGAGTGAAGAAGTTCGGAAGAATGATGAGTATAAGGTGTGTGGAGAAATCAAATGCTTGTCTATGCATCTATGCAAAAAGGAAATGCTGGAACTTATTAAGAAAAAAAGTTCAATAATAACAATAACGTCTGAACAAATTTTTTCAGACACCATCATACCTCGTATTTTACCACCCGAATGAAAGCACCTTTTCTTTTAGTTAGCAAGAGCTGAAGAAGTATAGAGAAGATGGATGCGGCAAAAAGAGAAAAGCGACTCTTTAAAATACGATAATTTTCAACTCATAGCTGAACAAAGAGGATCTTCAGAGGATAGAACTATTCAAATGTTAGTGAACTTTATGCAGAAATCTTTTTTAACGCCATGTAACAAAACCTCTATGTTGATATTACCCAATAAATACGCCTAATATCTAACGCTCCATTTCATAAAAATTAAACAAATTAATATAATACAGCAGTTAACAAATTCTATAAGATCGGATCAACTCACTCAGCCTTCCCATTCATCTTTTCTCCTCAAAGACCTCCTTGAATTTCACCACAAGAAGGAGTCACATAAAGAGGTAGAAAGGTATCGAAAGTGAAGTGAGAGTGGAGCAGACCGCATCCTGTCTGGGCCACTATGCATATGGGTGACGCTCGTGCGCCACTTGTTCGTTTATTCATTTTTACGAGATTCCTTTCATAATTCAGTGCGTGATCCAATTCCCTCATTCACTCGGCCACCACACAACCATCAATTTATTATTAGGCCATCGACGACTGCAGCCAATACTAGACAACCCACTACCTTATCCATCCTCCGATTGCATCTCATCCATATACCATTAAATTTACCACGCGAATATTGAATAAACGGTTCAATGAAGGGATTTAGTGAAAGAGGTCTCATCTGTATGTTTCATAGTTTGTGTGATTATCATCTCGTGGTAGCATTGAACAAGGCTGACGATGACGCGATTCAACGATATCTCCAACAATTCACGATTAGACTTTCCATCTAACCACATCCATCCATCTAACCTCTAATACAGAAAGATAGAAGAAAAACATGAAAGCATCGACGAGAAACAATTTAAGCTGTAAGAAGAAGAGAAGAGTGAGATGAAAAGATGAGAAACAAACGTAAGTTGACAAAAGAAGAGAAGTGAGAGATTACGAGGTCGGAAATAACGTAAGTTTTCAAGAGTGGAGAAACGCGAGGCATAAAGAGAACTGAATATCAAGCATAAGATACTGTGTGAATGCAAAGAAAACTTTATGAGGAAAGAGCAATGAAAATACTATAAAAATTCTAAAAATTTTCACTAAAACTCTTAAGGTGCAATCAAAGGTGATGCCATATTTAGTGCTGACACCTGAGCACTAGATCGGAAAGATTTAATTCATTTTCAGAAGCACCTGCAAATTAAGCAGGTGCGCACTCAATCGAAAAACAATTTGGCACAACTAAATAGATTTGCCAAAAGTGAGAAACTCAACGTTTCAACTAATAAATCAATGTTTCTTCCCTTTTACCAATAGAAATTGCGATTTTTCACTTCAGCATCTTTACGGAATAAACCTATCTACATAGGGGAATTGGAAAGTCGCAGCCTTAGAAAAATGAAAAAAAACTTGATCATAGACTTTGTATCTTCTTATACCTTCACTTTAAACTAAAATTTCATAGGCAATCAATTTCACTTTCTATGGAAACAAGCTGGAAATTTTAAAAATATGCAATGAAAATATTTCTATAGAAATTTCAAAAAAATAAAAATATCTCAAATTGTAAAAAAATGCATGAAATTTTTTACTGATATGGAAAAGTCGTAAACCATGCGATCAATATGGAAACATAATCGATCATCTAGATAAGCGAGCGATTTTTTCGCAATTCTTTATAAGTCGATGTGAGTGAAAGTGGAACACATCCAGCTTCTGGCATATAAGAAGAATTAGGTTAGTAGGCTTAAAAAGTAAGAAATACCAATCGTTATCAATATAAATAAAAGTAAAAATTGTTACCATAAGGGATCGTGAATGTGGGTATTACATTCGACGGAATTGTATCGGGTGATAATTCAACATACATAAGCGCTCGTAAATCGAGTGGAAGAGTCGTCGTGTGCAATAATGCATCTATTGTTAGCTCTTTTTCGTAGCCAAAATGTCGTAGACATAACTGCAATCACAATTCACTTTGAGCAACATTCTAATACATTCGCAGCTTAAATTCCAGCCTCATTATTCTCTACATGCTCTACCTTATATTGGCCGCTATTCCCTATATAATCTACACAGCATAAACCCAGAATTTGCGATAAATCGTAATCACTTCTCTCAAACAAGAAAAAAAAGAGAGAAAATTTTTGATAATTCAATTATTCAAAAAACAAAATAGCAAAATAGTAGAAAATGCCTAACAAAAGCACATCGTAGAGAAATTTTGTCGATGGTTTGAAGCGTAACACAGCATTCTGTTACATGCAAATTTCGCTTATGTTATACAAATAGTAAAGTATAAAATGGCTTAACTATGGAATTGTAAGAAGATAACGAGCAATAATGATTGAAAATTATGTTCACTAACATGAATGAACTGCGGTGAAAAGTGCGGTAGAAGTTCGTTGATTTCACATAACGCCGCTTTGACATTATCGTCACTTGGTATACCCAACTGCTGAAATCATTTATGAATTTATCTAAAGAATGCAATCGTATGCATTTCGTTGATGAGTGATCAACCGGTTATAAAAATGTTCCAAGTTCAATGTACCGGCAGCAATTTATAAAGCTGCAATCATTAAACAGCACATAGAATTCAAATATTGAGACGGTAATCAGCAATCAGCAAATCGAAGAATGGTGAAATTAATCGACTCGCACACTTTCGATGATGCGATAGAAAACAACTACCTACCGCCTAAGAAATTCCAAGACATAAAAAGATTCCATTTGGAAATTTGGTTTTCTCATATCGTTCATGATTGAAGAAGTACAATAATCTACTGCCTCAAATCAAGAATAAAACCGATAATTCTATACATTAAAAAAAAAATAAAACATAATGCACTAAGAAATAAATGATTAGCAAATCACCACGAGTAGTCCTCGATTTCGAAGACTATCGATAATGGCATCCGTTCGTTTCATAGCAATTTGTGTTATCGCATCATTCAAAAATATTGGCAAATCCTGTGCATTTTCATTCGATTTCACTCGTGCAAGTGTCATACTTATTGGATATATCATATTATAGTAAAATATAAAACTGTAAGTTTCATTACTTATTAATTCAATTAAGATGTAATTTTAATATGAGCAAATATTTTAATATGAGCGGTATTATTATATCGAAATAAAACAAGCAACTACTATTTGTGAGATTTCAAATACTCATCATTAACGCAGAAATTTTGAATGAATTCTACGAATAGCACAACCATATCCGAATTAATCTTAACGTAGCCTCAATTCTATTTCGATTCAATTCTCAACTTAATTTTATTTCAATTCAAATTAAATTCTATACGATGTCAGTTCACAACAATACTGGAGGACATGAAATAGACGCTAGACTTTTAAAATTCGCAACGCCGTCTCTTATGAAGTTTATAGAAATAAGAAGGCAAAAATATGATTCTATATTTTTGGCCTCTATAAGATTCCATGACTGACATAAACTTAATGGACACTTAGAATTATTAAAGATGTATTTTGTTTCTTTATTATTTAATTTCAATAAAACAGACATTGAATGCAATGAATTAATAAATGTGCTTAGTAAAAAAATAAAAATTCGAAGAATTATAAGCAAAAGTTATTGGATTATACTCGGAAGGCCGATAAACATTAGTGTTATCACCAAATTTTTAAAGCCCATATTATAATATTTCGCATTTTTCATTAGAAAATTTTAAAAAATTCAAAAATTTTTCAACGGAAAGTTTTCAAACTTTGCTGAAAAATGTTCAAAAAAATTTTTTCATACCAACTTTACATTAAAACTCGTCCATTTTCACCTAATAAGAAGCTCTAACGATCATTGAGATGGAAATATCGGAAAAAAAACTGGAATTATCAACAAGAATAAAAATTAGTATACCCTTCATAAGCGAGTGTTTCCTGCAGCAGTGTTAATGTGTTTTCGTCTACTTTATCGCCAACAATTAACGAATGAAACAATTCGAATGCACTCGAACGAAGCTCATTTTGCATTTCTAATATAGATCTAAAATTATTTCATCAATTTCGATAGGCATATATCATATTGAATGAGCTAGAAATTTGTTGAAAAATATGCAACAATTAAGTTGGTAATGATGCAAATAAAATTTTAAAAAAAACGATGTCTAGCCAATTCAACATGAACTTTGCACTCAAAGTGAGTCGACTTGTATCAGTTCTATTCTTTAAAAACATATCAGTTTTATTTCCTACGTTCATAATATATAAATGGGAAAGAGCAGCAAAAAAGAAGACAAGATACAGATTTTTTCGTAATTTGCACCAATCGGATGCATCGATAAAAAACTTCAAAAGACAAAAGAAATCAAACAAAGCACTCATTTCTTCAATCACCTAAACGGCGAATATAAGTTGCGCCAAATAATTCGCTCTTCTCGCGCATAAATCGAACGATAAAAATGAATGGTCAAACTTCATGAAAAGTGACCAACAACCAATTCGATAAGGCACAGAGATAGTCGTCATAACTATTAAAGAGTTATTTTGCAATTTGCAATTTGTGCAATTTTGCAACAAATCGTGTTTTGCAAATTTCATAGCACCCCACTGATCAACCTCGGTGATCAAAATATTTCGAAATGGATGGAAAAAATTCAATTTGCAAGACCACCTCTCACAAATTTTCAAACTAAATCACCACCAGTTTTATGGTCAGCAGGTTGCGAATATTTTTTTTGCGCAGTAATATTCTCTTCCTCGACGATACCCCTTCCTCCACATCAATCGCTACAAAAAACCCACCTTATATATAGCAGCCTCCTTGCGAATAAAATTTCGACAAAAAAAAAATAAATAAATAAACCCTCTGTTCAGTGAATCTCGCCCATTGGTATTCAACCCCAAAAATGGTTTACTGGCAAATATATGAAAGATGGTTACTGTTGTTACCGTAATGAAAGCTAATAAAGCCTAGAAATCGACAACTTCAATGAGCTTTATTTGTTGCTTACACCTGAAAAAACAAATGTCAACTAGAAAAGTCACCGTATAATAGAAACCTCAGAATACGATAACTATGGTATTCTATACATATTATTCTTGAATCCTTAAGACAGAAATTTTTAAAACGATATTATTTAATCAGCAAAATAAAAAAAGAAAAATCGAAAATAAATTTAGTGATGAAAATTTTCGGCAGAATGATCAAAGAAATTCGCATTAGCAACAAAAGGGAAATTCATCGACTAGCTTCGATTGCCTTATGCTTTAAAATTATCGATTAGCATTGCCAATCAAAAAAATTTTTATTTAATAGCAAAAAATCCCCCCCCCCCCCCCCCCCCTTCAAAAAAAAAAAAAACAGTTGGCGGTATCTCTGGGTCTCTTTCTAGTTTCAAAACAAACTTCTTCATTCACTAATTATTCAAATGGGACCATTCCTGGCAATAATATAATCAATGATCCTCATCGATTCATCAAATAGTACATCGCAATTTTTGAACAAAAATAATAAACCGTGAAATTTTTGAAGAATGCGGGAAAGGGAAAGTGAAACGAGAGGAAATAATCACATATTATTGAGAAAATAGAAAAATAAAAACATATGAAAACGGAATAAGAATAAATAAAATTTAAATATTATCAGCAATTAACCTTGAAGTAGAATATGAAGCACAAAGTGCAAGATGAGGCAATACCTCTTCAGTGAGACAATCTTCGAGTCGTTCAACGAATGATGCAACACTAAAATCAACTCTTTCTTTAGAAATATTCACATACAATGGAATCATTGCTACATCTATCGTAGGTATTTCTTCACTTTTTTCTACTTCACTTTGCTTTATTTTTACATCATCTCACCTCAAATCCATTTCCTCTCTGTTCCCTTATTTTCCTTCTCGCTAGAACACAATGAGACACCTTCTAATTGATTCACTCATTATCTTCTTCTCTTTAATCCTGTGCCGTATTTAAAGCTGCCGGGACTGCCGATATGTCGACAGGAGGTCGAATAAATACCACACTTTAAAAAAAAGCTGAAAAATTTGTATGCCTTTTTAATTCAATTTTTTTTCATAGCAAAATATTGTTATCAAATAATGAAATCCAAATATAAAATAAACATATCGTAAGCTCCCAAAAAAACTGAAATATCCTTTTTAAGGTCTTACAGCACTTCATTAATTCCTGGTTAATGAGCATGACGACCGAGATAGAAGGTTCAAAGCATGTCAAAAAGGTCGAAAAGCAATCATCTGACTCTCAAGGTGGAATATTGAGCAGCTAAATCACTGACCTTTTGTCTTCTTTAACCGTTCCGTACTAGAAGAAAACAGTAGAAAATAATTCAAATGAATTCAGGAAATATTTGCAAAAAAGAAGAAAAATCAAAAGTAAGAAACCTAATCGAAAGAGAAGTAGAAAATTTTCGACGAATTTCGGAAGAGCAATACGGTAAAAAAATTCGCAATGCCTCGAAAAGTCCAATAATCATCGATAACAATGACGTTATTCGATCGCCATAATTTTCCTCAAATGGAGGTCTTGAAAGTGCACTGAATTCGGTTGCTACGTTATCCATATTCTGCAATTGAAGAAAAAAAAAACTAATAAAACTCTTAAAAACTGAACAGATGAGTTAATTAAGAGAACGAAATAAAAAGCAGTACAAATTTTCAAACAATAAACAATCTCAACACCTAAGCAAAAAATAATAGAAAATATTAACATGCCCATTTGTTTTGTTTAAAATCTTTTTCGCAGTTTAGCTAATAAACTTTTGACTATTTTCTTTGCAGTTCTATTAACAAATGAATAGAAAATACAACTTTTTCCAGTGAATGCCATCGAATTACTTTCAATAAATCGGTGGAAAAATTTTAAATTTTCACTCTCGATTAGATTTCATAGAATGGTGTTGGCCACTTCATACAACGTTAATTATATGAGTATAAAGAAAACGAAAAGGATATTGGCGTACTAGTGAAGAAGAAAGAAGTTGGCCATTAAATGATTCGAAGAACGATCTTCATTCAAATATACCCTTTTTTCCTCACAGAAGGCATCCTACATTTATGGCAATCAGTTGAAATCTATCATTCTTTTCTATGAAAATCGGGAAAATGAGGAACGCCCAAATAAACGGAAAGATGTAGGTTAGACTTCACCAAGGGTGGAAGTTCCGCCGGACTCAGTTATGAAATGAAACACCAATTGAGTCAGTAAATTTTAGATAAATTGCCCTCCTCCCTCTTCCCCCTTTTCAGAAGCTATTAAAATGCAATGAATTGCAATAAAATTTGCAAAAATTACCTCAACAGCCATAAAAGGCGCTTTCTTCTACCGTACTCATACGAAAATAAAACGACACACCTGAATACTCATTTTGATATAACTATCTGCATCATTCATATATTTACATTGAATGCCAATCGTCCGTTCAAGAATACTCGAGACGGCTATACTATTCGAAGTGCAATACACGTTTATAATATCGAATAGGCGTTCTATAGTGAATATCTTATGGTCGTAAATAATGCGGCAATAAAACGTCTCACTCAAATATGCCTGTAAATATAGTCATTAGATGAAACAACATAAACGATAAAGGTCAAAGGTCAACAGCGAAAGTTTACTGCTATCTCCTAAAAACGATTTCATCTTGCAAGCTTATCGATATTCCTCGCTGAAGATGACAGAATGAGGACGGTAGATATGCTTCAGCTGGAAGACCGGTATCCTCCTCTCGCAAACTATTCTCCCCCCCCTCCCCCCCACTCCCGTTGGTATATCAAGTGACAAAATGTATCACCATATATTGTAACAACAACACACTTCAACGAATTATAAAAGAAAGACTTCGATCAATGCCACATAACAGCTTCAGTGTGTCTTCGAACTTTCCTCTCGCGAGGAGGAAGGACGACCGTAACTACCCTCAGTAATAACTAATCTGACAGACTGCGTGGGACCATAGATGCAGGGATGGTGGTTGAATCCGTGGAATCGCAAAGTTCCCCTTAGATGCTTTAGCATAAAAGTGCTCTCACAGCTGTCGGGATCACATGATCCAAAGTGATCGTGGATCCCTTTGTTTGCCAAAGGACATCACGAAAAGTCTTTTTTTGCAGGAATTTCTTGCAACTGCCAAAACAGCGAATGCTTCCAGCAAGAAGATCGACTTTAAGCGAAAGTTTCCGTGCACATCATAACCTATGCACGGTAGTCAAACAAACGAAAGCAATATTCTATAATCAGCTGAGGAAATATTGTATACCTTATCTTCCTCGTAAACGACCGCTCTTAGAATGATAAGAAGTATTCTTTCGTATAGATCGACTACCAACAAGCGCACCGATGGATCGCTGTTGATATAGAGATTCATTTCATGAGTCTCCCATCGCCTGAACTTTTTTTTTTTTTTGCATAAACCAAAATTACCACAATAAAACGAAAGCAAAAGGAAATGGTAATGGAAAAAATGTCATAAGAGTGCCCCACGCTGGCCTATAACCAGACTTATTCCCATTATTTTGTAAATAAATAAAATCATATCCTTTAGTTGTTGGAATGAAATCCGATTTCAATGTTTAAGGCATTCAAGCAAAAGAAGGGGTTATATTCAAAGTAGACTAGTGCTTATCATCATCTTATTAATCTCATTTTACTTCCTACTCAAATATGGAAATCGAACAAATTATAAGGTAATAGAACAATAAAGTAAAAGCAGTTGATATTGCTCAACACTCTATTATTTGCAGCTCTCCAACAACGAGTTCCCATTCAAAGTGGACCTTTAATCAAGAGGGGTGTATATTTCAACAAGTACTATCCACCTACATAATATCTTTTTTTCCCAACAATAAGTGCATAAGATATAAAAAACATGCAAAGTTTTCCATTAATTAAAGCCACCTTTTTACAAAACTTTTTTTTACTTCATAGATCTTATAAATGTCATATGGAGAATATGAGTTAAAATAAATGCAAGCAAATCGAATAATAGCTAAATACAAACCTGGGGAAGATATTAAGGAATGAGTCAATAAAACGCAATAAACGCGATGAATAAATTAAGCTCGACCAAAATATTGGAAGCGAGAGAGCCAACACGGTATCGGCCTGTTCGATTGCCTCTTTCCATTTCTTTTTCCATTCATCGAGACTTTCCTCGTTCATTGATCTATCCAGAGTTGGCAAATCACATAGTTGCACTTCGAACACTTTCGATGAATCCTGAACATTCGAAATATTTAAATACGGTGTAGTTGAAAAAATTCCATCAAATGTTTGAAATGGTTTGTTTACGAGGAATTATTGGGTAGATTGGATAGACGACTAATAGATGGATATGCCTTTAAAAAATCTAAAAAAAAGATTTAAAAAAATATAGTAAAAGTTCCTTAAAACATTTTTTGTTGACATTTATACGCTATCTAAACGATTAGAATTTCCAACTACTTCAACTTTTTTTGGGATTTTATTCGACAATAAATCATCCATTCACTGTTTAATGTCGAGATTAATTCCAACATTTACGCCTAGTTAAATGTCATATAATCTCTTTGATTCGCGATTTAAATCTGATATTGCACCTCCCCTTGAGCTACCGCCATTCTTCATTACTTCATAAAAATTCTTCATTTTGTGTTTAACTATAAACTGAATTTCGAATTTATCCTCTACCAATAAGAACATCCCTACTACATGCATAAGTTCTGAGAAAAAATGCACAATAATAAATAATGAAAACTGCAATACGTATGCAATATTGCTGCCAAGATCTATAAATCCCTTCCAGCAACCACCTTCCCCTCGTTCCCTCTCCTCCTTCTATCGAAAGAAGCATGCAATTCTATTGTACGAAAATCCTAGGAAACGTATAAAACTGCATTCCAGAAGTTTCTGGATTACAAAACGATTACTGTAATAAAACGATTACAAATGACGCTGAAATAGTTCATGAAGCAAGAGTACAACAGGATTTGTGATAGAATAAGTACATGATGGTACTCTTCTGTTAAACAATACCTTCTCAACGACTTATCCTTAAACCAAAATCCATTTAACTTCAGTTGTATTAAGGGGAATCTCATAAACGTGGACGAATCACATGATGTTACTATAAACTTCATTAAAGTCATATAAAAGTTAGAGAATTCAGAATCTATATGCTTTCGATACCGATTATAAAGACAGCAACAAGGTGATCGCTCATATTCTATGAAAATGCCAATAAAAACTGACTATTTCTGTATCGCACTCCATTTAATCACATTCGATATCACTCAGATCATTGACTATCTGCAAATAAATTAAGGTGATATCACAAAAATATTAATTAAGGAGTGAAATAGAGGTGTGATATTGAACGATTTAACAGTAACAATTAAAATATAAGAACTGTAAATAATAAAAATGGAACTAATAATAAAGATACTAATAATATATAATAATATTTAGACATTAATTTTAATAAACATTATCACAACAATAATAAAATAACTAAACAATGATGAATGTAACATAAAAACTTTTACGAAAATATGAAAGAAATATTTACCTAAAGGAGAAAAAGTATACTTTCAAATGTAGAAATGATGAATAACTATAACTTCTAAACAATGTTGAGAAATAAGAATAAAATCTACCTCAAAGCTTGTAAGTTTTCACCATCCTATTTGGCTAATCCGCCTAAAATGGAGGAAATGATAGCCGTAATTTTGGAAAAGTGGGCATCGGCGAGAAACATTTGCGACCTTCAGATATACTTATAAAATAACTACTATAGAAGTGGAGCGCAATCACTACAACCCACCGCTTCGTTGCATCAATAGCCGCACAACTGCCTACGTATCGAACAAGCGCTGTTTTCATGACCATAACGAGCGAGTTATGACCAACACAGAAACTCGATAATCATTCAATGATCAAATATTCCTATTCCCCTATACTATAAAATCGTATCAAAAGTTCAACCTAACAGGATAGTTTAGATACTACCCACCCATACACTAAACATATAAACGAAACAGTTCCCTCATTATTCTATTTGTAGAGCAAACAACGCAAAAGATACTCATTGCGACCAGTACGATGGTAAAGTGTTTTAGTCGAACAATGAATGGATATATCGAACAATGATGATATAAGATGCAAAGCAACTATGCCATAGCAATAACATTTTTATATTTGTAATTAAGTTTTATTTTTAAGCTAGATAGAGTTGGGGAAGATGAAGCTTTCGAGCCTGACGTAAATGAAAGATCGTGATGAAAACATCATCGTGGAATTATAAAAATATCGAGTTTATTACGAAAAAAAGCATAAAATTTAAGAAAAGAAAAACTACTGTAGCATTATAAAACCTATACCATATTATTGTGATATAAATGGGATACTGTACCATCGATTTAAAATTTAATCAATCAAAACACATTGTAAGCTATCAACGAATAACAATCATAAATATGCCACTTTAACTTTTGCCTTATAACATCGGTTTTATTGAAGAAAAAAGTCTGCTGGAAGGTATACGAAATAAATTCGAACAGAAAATACAAAAAAAAAAAAATCGAAACGATGAAATCATTCACGCATAAATATATTTATTATTTAAACGCTTTCATACGCTGAAAAAAAAAAAAAAATAAAAAAAAAAAAAAACAATTGATAAATAACTTCAATGTATAACATCAACAACAAATAGAGTGCTTTTATATTTCTTCTATTTTCTTATAAAATAATAATAAAGAAAAGCTCGAATATCCGTTAAAATCATTCATCGAACTACGATGCAAAATATGCAATAGGCAATAGAACTTCTCATAAATCTACATTCACAATATAAAAAAAAAATTCTCGTAGTCCAAGTTTTTGATGTTACTGCAAACATAATGGATATTCTCTTTCAATTTTATTTCAGATGATTTCTTTTCAGCGCTTTCGAAAACAAAATATTTCTAGCACTTATTCTTTTACACTTATGATACGAGTCTTATACACCCCCCCACCCCGCCATCCACATTTCAGCACTTACAAACATTCGCTTCCAATGAAAAACAACAAAGCAAAAAAATGAATCACGATGAGTGCAAAAAAATTATGGCTTATATTAGTCAATTCTTGAGCTTTACATAGAAAATTTGAAGAAGATATTCCGGATGATAAATGAAAGCAAATGTTGCTCGGAATAAATTCTTTAAAGCGTGAGATAGAATGCAAACGAGAGTAAGGAATAAATTCCTTCGAAGAAAAGAGGAAAAACACTGAGCAAATAGGAAGGAAAAGGAAGCAGAAAGTGTAATTCGAGGTCTAATGGATCGGATCCTCGATATATTCTGCAATAAAAATTCACAGCTAATAAATCGGAAAGACTCGAGAATTCTTCATATTTTTCCAAGGAACAATGATTTCTTTTTCATGATATCATAGATGCATACGATGTTCACTTGTCATTTCCATTGCTTTCTACAAATCCAACGATAAAAGTTCTCTCTCAAAAGCTCAAATAATTATTTCGAAGTGTTCGTCTTCTTTGTTTCAGTAATAGGTGGCCACATAAGCTGCACAGAATCATGTAAACAATGTGGCAACCAATCGAGGTATTCATCTAAAAGGTATTCACTCCTCGTTTTCCATATTTCGAGCAATCGTGCTCGACTTGTTACCTGCAATTTTTATTTCTCATCATGGAATAAATTAATCGAATAGAATGCGTTACCTGACACTTATACTAACAACGAAATTAATCTAAAATACGGCATCCTAATAATGCGAGTATACCGCGAAATCTACTCGATAGCTTATAGACTCTAATCCAACAACGAATCTGAACTCGTTTAATCTTCTGAGTTCACCCCCATCTCCGCCTCCCAGGGCCCCCACATTAAGATGAATTATAAATTTTTGGAAATGCCCTCCACCCTCGCAGGGTATGATCCATCATTTCACACGGCGAGGGCCCCCTACCACTGGACTAGTAATGTCTCCTAACGTTTATAACTGCCATCATTGTCAACAAAAATTGTTAAAGACAAAGATAAGTGTGCGGAAAAGCACAGAAAACATATGAAACATGGAAATTTTAGCTGCGATAAGAATTGACTCCTGAATTCCTCTGTCTTCTGAGTCATAACCACAATTCCTCTCCTTTGAAAGTCCATTATCCCCCCCTCTTCACAAACTACCCCCAACTTCAATATTCATCTCAAATGAAGTGCAAGAACAATAACTTCACTGAAAAAGAAAGCACCTCATATTCAACAAGCGCATTGAGCAGCTTCTCGGTACGTCGTTGAAGTTTAGCCCACGACTTGATCATCGCAATCGGTGGCACAAGAAGTTTGCTGACATACTCGACAAGTTGAGGGCACACCGAACCGTCGAGAAAGAATCGTGCAAAGTGACGATACACGTTGAGATTGCATGTCATTCGCCGATCCACCTCCCCTAATGACCAATTTTTATCGCCGAATGTACAGGTATGTGCTAGAACCACAGCATCATCTATGCGATCATACCTGCAAGCAGACTACAGCATTCCCCTCTATACTTTCTCTACAGCAAAATCTTAAGATAAACAAGGACTTAGTGCATATGCAAATTAAGAATAACGATGCATGCTCATATATCAACGCAATATGTTAGTGAGGATCCTACTGCTTGCCCAACCGTTAATGCAACGACCACTTCGATTAGGTATCCCATATTCAATAGCAGTTGAAACTGTCAAATACCAAATCCACTAGCTATCTAGTGCAATATTTTCCGGATCAAAACATTGTCCTATCAATTCATAACCCGAAACCCGTGAAGCATTCAATAATTTCCATCAGTAATACAATTTTTCCTTTGCAAATTCAGAACTCTGTGTGCAAATCCGATTTTACTGACAAATGAAATGAGAAACTGCAATTGAATCAGTTTAAGATCTAATCTTAGTGCCCCACATTGGATAGGAAACCACCTAGATGAAACGCTCAGCAAAAAAAAAAAAAAAAGAAAAAAAGAACTGGCCTTGGTTCAGCATTTTTAACGGCATTGAATTCGCAGTAAGTTGCCGCGAGTCGAGGTAGCCAATCCGATTCGACAGTCATCACGTTTTGCATACATTTCTTTCCACTTATCTGCAAATCAAAATAAGCATCGCACCCATTTTCGAATATCACCAAAAAAAACGGAAACCGTTTGTGCCATAAAAGCAAAACAATTGCTAAAAAGTGAATAGAACTCAAAAAAATAAATACTGAAAATTGCAAATGGAATGTAAGAAAAGAATTATTGGAATTCTTTTCAATGAAAACAATAAAAACAAATAAAACGGAATGAATATAGTAAATAGGAATCATACTTTATCGTTAAATCTTTGAAAAGAATCTTTTAAACGATTCTAGTTGTCAATTAATTATCAATTAGCAATATTCAATTTCCAAATCAATAAAGTTCCCAAAATTTATAAATTCAATGAACAAACCTGAACTATTTCCTGGAAAAGAATCCAATCGGGTTCATCTTTATAAAGAACAGAACTCGCATCAATAAAAACATGATCCTGAAATAAAGCTACAATTAGTGTCGGTTAAAAAATTAAACAATAAAACGGTAACGACCTAGTCTAGCACAATCTCACTGATGATGTACATAAGACAGCATCTATGAGGTGATCAACAGATGAGGCATGAGAAAATCAACAGATATAAGCACTGACAGGATGCCTTCCTCAAATAGAGCTATCACCGACTAGCCCATATACAAAGGAAAGGTAGAAAAGATAACAAACGGTAATAGGGGTAGTAAAGAGAGATGTCTGCAGATCCCCATTTGCTGGATTACATGCGCCTACAACTGTCAGTTGACATTAGAACCATAAAACTCGTAAAAAATCACCTAAATAATTCCTTCTACAAAGAAGCCTCCGTCTAACGTTGTATCGCTATCACAACGAAACCTTCTAAAAAAAAAAAAACAAATTCAAGCGATAAGCATACTTTCAATTTTTGACATTCATAAGCGCCTTTTGGAATCTCCTCGTTTGTCGTTGATCTATCCACTCGACGTGCAATATTTTCACTCAATGATGCAATCACAATTTGCCTGCAATAATCATACCTAAAACCACTATTATTAAAATATTTTAGAAGAAATGGATAGTAGAGGAAAACGAGAAAGAAACGAAGAAACGAACGATTGTAAAAAATAAAGTTACAAAGAAATACAAAATATTGCAAATGAAATGAGCACTTTCGCTTTACATGTTGAAAAAATTTTTCATTGAGTTTTCTTATAATTAAATAAAAATCCGCGACGACATCAACTGGATATAGAATATGACTATGGCATTATCTAAAACATTTTATTTCACATATAAAGTAAAGAAATCATCTATACATTATCTTGCAATCAAATATTGCTCCATGACCGCAGATTAACCACTCATCGGTGACTGCAGACATCTGCAATATAGCCTTTGGTCAAGCCAGATTGGTCACCCTTCTCCCGACGATTTCAGTACTCACTTCCCGGAGTTCCCCTCTCTCTTCCATCATCTAGACAAAGCATTCCATAACAAAAATTACCTCAGCATTCTAATCTGCATTTCCGAAGGTGGTGGTAATGAAGGATCGATGGTGATCGTTTGTTTCAACTGGCATAAAGAATTAATAAGGTTGATGAGTTGTCGTCGAAGTTTACTCACTTCAAGCAATGCCTTATGTCGCACCCCGTAACGCACACATACTTCTTCTGAGCCCTTTAAAGAGACAATTTATAAATAATACAATTAAGAAACATAATAACAATAAACGACGAATAAATTCAAGAAAAAAAAGCGGTTAAAAACTATTTCTGAACTTCATTAGCCAAATCGAGCAAAGTTTGTTGAATAATCGAGGAAAAAAAGAAATTCAGAGTTCGTATTTAATCCACCATTGCATTTTCTGCTTCTCTTTCCGCAAAAATTGTCAAATAAACTTCAAAAAAGCAAATAATAAGGTGAAAATGGTTAGATTAAATTACATATTCTTCATAATATCTCATCACTTAGAAAATAATCTGCAATAATTTGCAAAAACCCACACAACTAAATAATAAATTTCGTTCTATTCGAATAAACAAATCGCATTCTTTTAATTGCACAATATCGATGTGGCTTTAAACTTTGAATCCATCATTGGTCTATGAACATATCCTTCTAAAGTAAAAGCGATATACAACCTAAACATAACCTAAAACCGAATTCGAGCAGAAAGACTTTCAACACCGCAATAATTCTGAAATTAAAAACCTTCTCAGCGAGACAGGCAAGAACGGCATTCAGAAGAACGGTAAGGTCGCCGAATCGTCGTGCCTGTCCCTCCACGCACCAGGCTCGTCTCTGCTTCAATGCTGCCAGCATTTTCGCTTGTGTTTCTTCGTTTGTTTCGCCCCTTAAAGATTCTCCGTTTAGTGGTAGGATCTATTTAAGCTTATCAAAGAAATTAAAAACCAAAGAATACTCTGGTTGACCATCTTCCCTTACTGAAGATCTAAACTCTCAATCATCGTCAAGGACAACGACGAAACAAGAATGGCGCAAAAAGAGTCTAGTCCATTTCTAGCACTAGAAACTTCATCCGCGGCGACAAAACTCCTCATTTTCCTTCATTGATAAAGCTCTTCGTTTATCTGAACAGTAATCTGAATTCAGCTGTAAGCCTACAAAAATGTTTCAGCCAACGTATCGCAGACCAATCATATCCTTTAAGATAAAAAAAATATATACACTACACTAAGAAAATCTTGCCACCAGTAAAAACCTCTCATTCATGTTGTTCGTATAGCTTCATTCCTCTGAACACAGCAACAATAGAAAGTGTAAAATTTTTTCGTCTCTATCACATACACATATTCACTCCTTTTTTTTTGTAAAATAATGATTCTCTTTAAAAAAATAAAAAAATAAAAATAAAAAAAACTATGGATACTGCCTTATTTCAATTAATTCGAGAAGTTACCTGAGTGAATAGATGGGAATAAGTGGCTCACGAACAGATAATACGGCCACAAGTGTACACGCATAAGGAAGCAGATCACTTTGATTAGCCATTACAATCATCTTAGCAAATTTCGGTGCCAATGGAAACATTGAAAGCGTTTTGCCAAGCGCGCTTATTCGTGCTTCCTTCTGAAAATTTAGTGCATCCACATCGTTGGCATTAATATTACACATCATTACAACCGCATTCTCTTTTTTCTTCATTTCCACTCTTCACACTTTCATTAAATAATAAAACCACAAAGCAATATTTACATAAAAATATTAAATCTTGGGTTGTGGAGAATATTAATTTATTGGCAATCAGATCGCCTTTAAAAAAGAAAATCGATCCTGTACCCAGCAGCTCCTGTACCCTCTATAATCGATTATCATCACAACACTATAGCAACTTTAAACCTTTGTTATACGGATCCCGATGAATAAAAAAGCGATGAGGATTTAGCAAAGCTTATCAAAGAACGATCTCAAAGAATAGAAGATAACACGAGCTGAAAACTTGCAGAATAAAAGCAAAGTCCAGAAGAAATGAGGTGAAATAGTTTTTAGCCAGAAAAAAGTTATTTGGGAGCAAGGTAAACAAAGCAGCATGAGTACCTGAGTGAAAAAATAGGTAAACCTCGCAACGATCATAGCCAAACAATAGAACGAACAAAGATGCGACACAACGAAGATCAAGAAAGAAAAAACTACTTACATTCGATAATAAAATGGGGGAAAGGAAAGCGTTTATGGGAATCATTTCAAGGTTTATGAAGAAATTCAGCTTTATGATAGACATTTAGGGTGATTTAATCAAAGTTTTTAATGAAAAACAACAACGAACCAATTTGTTTTTAATTCCAATTTCAAGTGCACCTAATCGAATTAATCTCTTCTCAGCTTCTTCCAATGCATCACCATCCGGTCGTGTCGGAAATGGGAAATTGGCCACCTGAAATTTATCAATCGTATATTATTCATTAAGTTCACATTCGCGTAAAATAATGATCGTCTATCAACTTATTAATTAATGAACAGAAAAAACGTTATAGAAAATTCATAAATGATAGAAACAGAAAAGAATGTTTTTTTTCTAATTGACCAATACCTGTTACCTATTCCTTACAATCTTTCCATATTTTATTTCCACATATGATGCATTTAAAAGCAAGTCACTAATCC
>QEWY01000125.1:504223-516197 GCA_006503575.1 Baylisascaris schroederi | reverse complement strand
CCCCCCCCCCCCCCCCCCCCCCCCCCCCCCCTTCTTCCAGCACAACATCACCGATTTCGAGAATTCTGGACATTTTATAAAAGGAGCACTCAAATAAATAAGATACATATAAAGGATTTGCAATCGATATCACATCTAAAGATTCCCTCAAATATGTTGAGAGAGGAGTTGAATTCAAAGATAAGTATATAATTGTGTTACTGCTAGATTATCAATGCAAATTTTCATCATAACCTTAACGATATTCATCGATTTCATATGTAGAACAAGCTGATCGACTGGTTTATTAAGAATTTCGGGTGTACTGAACTTTTCCAAATCTGCGAATACCGCCGATGAATATAACCTGAATCAATGCATTTAAACAAATAAAATCTATTTCTAATTTTTTTTTTTATAGGTTAATGAATTCCATTTTCACGTATCTGAACAGAATGGAAACGTCGTTCTCGCAAGAGAGATGAGTTGTTTCTAATACAAAAATATTGATAGGCTTATCACCTTTTTGGGAACGAAATTCTTATCACAGCATGAATGTGGAAAAAAAGATTTTCCCAGAAAATGTGCTATTAAAAACATTAAGCATTCATCACCTATAAACATGTCCAGCTTGGACACGTCCAGCTCGACCGGCTCTTTGATCGGCAGACGCTTGTGATATCCAATGAACTATAAATTGTGATACTCCCGTCACCGGATCATACACTCGTCGCTTTTCCCGTCCACTGTCCACCACGTATCGTACACCAGGGATTGTTAGCGACGTTTCGGCCACATTCGTTGCGATAACACACATCCTGAATATTGTACAAGAAGCACGTTCGCGAAGAATTTGAAGTATAATTGAATCTCGAATCTGACCTTCTGACTTTCGATTAAAGGATACTATCGGCCGTATACTTACTATTCACTCCATTGAGCTATATATGCCGACTAGGAGCCGAAGTATAGTACAATTTACAATGTAGGTGGTCTGCTGAATGGAAAGGCCGAAGTGAAAACGCTGCAGCATAACGCACAATGCTGTACAAGTTTTATGCCGAAAATCATACAACGTAATGAACGGATTTCATCGTTATGGTTCACAAGTTGTTTTCCATATCCAGCAGATGAAGAAACGGGGTTGTTCGTAAGCTTCTTCAAAATAAAGGTAAAGGAAGGATGATCGACGGAGGGTAAAGACAGGGAAGGGAGAGGGGGGGGAGGATAGAAATAACGTCCATAAGATTACTGATGCATCACATCACTATTTGCAAGCATAGCAAAAATAACGATCACATAAGCGTTTAAATCTCACTTTATCGATTTTTGAATATTAGAAGCGAATGATTTGAACCTTTATAAAATTTCAATATAGAAAAGAAGCCAACCAATTCTCAATCAAAATTTGTGGTGTTTTCTTTCTTAGCATTGCCAAAAATCATAAGCATCCACACCTCGAATAAAGAAATAATATAACAACAATTCCATACAATAGATGATAAATTTGAAAAAAAAAATAATACAAAGAAAAACGAATGAGTAAAAACATTGAAAAATGCTACCTGCATCCATCAGGTACAGGTTCGAAGACTCTCTTCTGCTTCTCGCTCGATAACAATGAATAAAGAGGAAGGCAAAATAATGGTGGTACATCAACAGGAGGTGCACCCAATGGAACACCGTCTATCTAAATAGCTTATTCTCAATCAAGTCACAATTGTATAATTGCAATCACTTGCATATGGTATGCTCTACTTATAATCACTACCGTATTGAGCATTCACCACCGTAGAAAAATGTAATTAACGAAAGCGGAAATAAACATAGATAAGTACATCATTAACTACCATCACATCTATCGAAAAGAGGCTCTCTTTCATTGAACTCATCTGCAATTTAAACGTATTTATTAAAGTGCTATAAACCTTTATGACATGAGGTGACATTTGGCGTAGTTTAATTTTAACTCAATTCATATCAACTATTGATCTATCCCATTCATTTGCTGACAGCATAGTTTTTAACATCCGTAACATCAAATAATTTCCAGTCATCTGTACCCAAGCATGTGAAATATCAAGGAATATTATCTCACTGTGAGGAAATAAAAGCCACTATGCAATCATTACGTTAGAAAGCATGGATTGAATACGAACCTAATCATTTAGGTTTATTTATTTATTATTTATTTATTTCAGTGGACAGAGTATCCCTCACAAATAAATGTGCCTTCATATCATTTCCACTAGCCCTGACCCAGTGCCCCTCTGATCCACTTGGCTCCAGCAATTTTTAGGTTTTCCTCTACTTCTTAGAGGGCGGTTGAGTGAAGCTTAGGGCTCAGGCTCGTCTCCTGCCCGTCGGATGCTCACGAGCCGATTCAACCTCGTTCCTCCTGGCTGTCGGGCTTGTTCTGCCGTCCTTTTCCCGATGAGGGTTCTGGGAGGGTTGGCTCGGCTGAGAGGAGCCAACAATTCTGGCCGGAGCTTCACAAAAGAAAGTGCATTAGACAAGGCAAGACTATGAATCATTCACTATGACATAATCAATTCAGTAAACACTTTTCGATATCTTATAAAAATTCTGTCGATTAAAAAGCATTCAAAAGTTGAATTTTTGCGATGGAAATAACGTTTTCTCTTTCTCTACAACGGAATTCACAGAAGAGAAAGATCCCTTAGCTCAAAGTTGAAGTCAAGCAGAAAATATTCGAAAATAATATAATTTCAGTGGAAGTGATAAAACTCCCGAATACCGTCACATACATTTCCAGGATGACGATCGTATCATTCAATATAATATTGCTTATACGCTTTATCATTACTATCAGAAAAGACGAACCTCAGCGAGCATATCATCATCGACGTTATCAGCAATGCCCAATTCATCAAGGTCGGCATTACGTTCTTCCTCAACTTCCGCTTGATAGTCTTCCAACTTCACTTCTATCGATTTCGCTTGCTTACGTTTATTTCTCGAATTGCCGTATTTATACGATCGAACATCGGCCTTCTTACCCTTTCTTCAATATTTTTTTACATAGAAATCATATCATATTTTAAGACAAAAAAAATAATTGCTACAATAAACAAGAAAATTTCATCTCACGCCGCAATAAAATCACGTGACAGTTTTCTTACTCCAGTTCCCCGACCTCCTCCTCCCCCTTGTCATTTGGACAAATTCATGCCTCATTAATTTTGGCCAGCATTTGTAATATGCCCTATTTGGCCAAAACTTCTAACTTCTTTAGGGAGAATTTGTAGCCTGCTAACTTGACAAGTTTCTAGACATCATTCTTCACAATAAATACATTGGAATGTGAGAAGTAAAATTGTTAAAGCAGTATTTGAATGGACTACAAAGGTTACTTTCAGCTTAACTAAAGAAAATAAAGATTATTTCTTCCCGAAAATCTTCCAAAATTTGCGGCCATCATTTTGCTTGTTTTTCATTTCCCCCACCTCATCCAACTAGATCAAAGGAAAAATCAGAAAGAAAAAAATGATAGTTTAAAATAAACCTCTTTAGCGGATAGCGGATAGTGAGCCATTTCAACAACGTTTCCACCTGAAACAATAATAACCACCTCTGATCTAACCGTAGATTCAACTGCTTTGTGATTGATAGCCAAAAAAAAGCGCTGCGATTAGTTACTCACTGCAGGTTTGAAGGCTTAAATTTAAAAAAAAAAAATATCATAAAAAATCATGGAATATACACGCGTGGAATGCGTACGAAGCATTATAGCTTAAAAGTTTTGTGGCGGCACCGAGAAGCTCGAGATCTTTCTAAATATTTCAAAAGTACCTAAACCTTATATCATCCACATCCAAATATCCATCATATTGGATGGATCGAAAAATGATATAGTTTCTGGCTTAGTGCGACTATAATGCAACTTTTAGGCTATTTCAATAGTTCACCTCTCTCATCCTCTCAAATCAACTGTATCATTACTTCTTTGATTTCACCAATACTCACGATACGTTTCAAAGTGATGCTAAAATTTTCATGTATCATAAAATGACACATCCTTCTACGATCTTCTCATCTATTTCATCAATAAGTATAGAAAGACTTTCGAAACTATAAATGCGAACTACCACGATATACTTATTCAACAGACGTCATATCACGTTTATACAGTAAACAACAGTATTCTTCTCAGAAAACTGTAGAAAGGATTAAATTAAAAGAATAGGAAAAAAATACTAAAGACCGCATCTAAAAATTCGAAATAATAAATTCAGCCTCATATTCTACTCGTTGAAGTCAATAATTTATAAAAATTCCACAACATTCCTAATCAACGGAATTCTTTGAATAAGTGAAACGTTAACGCTACATAAACGCCGATACAGCTGTTCATTACTTTTCTTTTTATTTTTATTCTCTTTTTCACAAAAGATATAGCGATAAGCTATAGATGACTATTCGATTATAGGTATTCAAGCAAATGGCAATAAGAAAAAACATCGGACGATCAATAAGGACACCATTTTCGCTGACCGAATCAAAGATAAATCCACAGCTTCATTTCACTTCAGTAAGAAAAAAACCCGTCAAAATTCCACCCTCAGACCTTCTATTAAAAGCTCGCAACCAAGCAATACTATTAAAAAAGCTCAAACACTTCCTCGGGTAGTAATATTTGCAATAAGATAATAAAAAAATCATGATTTCACCTCTAAACGACCACTAAGGAAAACAAGCACAGTGCCAGGAGGTAATGTTTCATGGATTCGACACACTTTACGAAACGCTGCACGTAAATAATCATCAGGGGTTCGACGCTCGAAATGTACAGTCACCGGATACTGTCGCGATTCGACCTTCAGAACGCGTGGTGGTGTAGTCGGAAATAACCTCAACAAACCAAACATATGAGCATTTTTGTGGGAAAAATTTACTGAACCGAATGTCTCACCTTGTTCCACCTCAGATCAATTTGCCCCCAAAAGATATTAAATGAGCAGGAACTACTGCAAAGTAAGAACTGCTTGCAATAATAATCCACCTAATAACATTAAATCGAAGCGGAGTCATAAACAAAATATGGCTCCAGTAGGTCAAAAAACTATACGACAAAAAAAGAAAAAGCAGTGAAAACAATAAAGCTGAAACCAGTACTACCACCTTCATCCGAACCTCTATAATACCTATGAAATAACTAAAATCAAGTTTGCCACACACTTACGCAAAGCATTACCTCTAGTCCGTTGTAAACTGCTTCGACATTAGTGACGTACATGTAAGTTTCCTTCCCTTCCACTTATATGAAAAATTTTGTACAGACCACATTCCACCTCCTATAGAAAGCTTAATATAACATTTTTATATCATGCAGCTTTAAAAACTTGTGAACTTCATAATTTCATAAGTGTGGAGATATGATGATCTATGCAAAATATTTCCACTCCATATAAGTTTGATAAAATAAACATTTTTACTTCTTTATGCAAATTTTTACTACAGATTTATGCAAATTTAGTGATCATCATCTGTGCAAAATTTACTCGAGAATATTAACTAGCACAGTTAAAAAAGATTCTCAATCAACGGTGATAATTAATGCAAATAGGAAACAATTGAAGGGAAAAAAAAAGGAAATAAAAATTTAAAATAATTGCCAATATTTGCAAAATGCATACAATTTCTGAGTGAAATCTGCTAGTCTGAGGGTAGCACTCATAATGATCAATTTCAACGGTGTGATAGTATGTGCCCGTAACGGTGCAATTCGAGATAGAAGACCTATAAGCACGTCGCTATACATCGACCTCTCGTGTGCTTCATCTAAAATAAACACTGCAATCATCGAGGAATAACGAATCAAAACAATTATTCATAGACTTTATGAGCATTGAAGTAACTTTAATAAATGCCCCATTGAAATTTCCATCAGATTCCAACCACTTAACATAAAGAATCCTAAAATAAGGACTTATAAAGACTTTTACCCGAACGAGACACATATATAAGCCTTAAAAGACTGTGACCACCTACAGTACAGCTTTACCGTAGACTCTAATTCATACTATCCCCATCGACAGCGCCGATCATCCAAAGTGCTAAGAAATCAAACTTTGGTTACCGCATTATTAACTGGCATAGTGTAATGATCGGCTTTAAGAGCAAATAACTCACCTTTTACAGTCAGCGAAAAGGGTCGAAATTGTATCTTCTTAGCAACTTCAACTTACTGACTAGCGTTTCCCCGGTTCCTTCGTTTCTCTTCATACAAGGAGAACCAAAGTTACAGAAAACAAAACCCACTGCATTAAACGAAAAAAAAAATTAGTGTTGAAACGATCAAGAAATGATGATTACCTATAATAATAACAGAGTAAGCAGAAAGCATAATATCCTTTTGCAATTCCTTCATCAATACTCCGTCTGTCATAAATAAAATTCGTGTTTCCGGTGAACGATTCCCCTCATATCGAATCTGCAAAACCCAAATTAGAGGACAAATAAGCGTTATATGATGCATTCAAATAAAATTGCTCAAATTGCAGTCTTTTCTCCCTCAAACCTCCTCACCTCACTCCTAATCTCCTCATAACCGAAACTTCAAATCATTAGCTCTTGCTTTTTTGCCCGATCCGTCTCCCTAAGAACATTACAGTCCAAAAGATTTAAGCTTGAAGAATTTCAAAGACATCCCAACTTCGCAAACCTGAATAAACGATGGCTGAATAAACAACACTTCATAGTTAATTAAAAATCATTTTTCAAATCATGATCAACAAATTTAAACGTTTGAAAGTACCAATGTTTCGGTTTCGCATTGCTTGGCTGCTCAATCTACCACTCAAAATGATTGACTTATAAAGAATGGAATAACGACCTGATATGAGACGACGTTAGGTAGGTTCATTTCGTATGCCACACGTGTGGCCATACTAATAGCAGCAACACGACGTGGCTCTGTTATGCCAATCATGTGACCCCCACTCGCATATCCAGCCTCGTATAAAAATTGTGGCAATTGAGTCGTCTTCCCAGAACCCGTCTCACCACAAACGATTACACACTACAATACGATGAGTTGAAGTATGAACAACAACAGATTTAAACAACAATACATATGAATATATGAAATCATCTCGTATTATAAATAGTAACTCATATCGTTCAGCCATGAAATGTGGCAATTTCTTGAAACCGCAGGTGAAATAGATGAAATACCTTTCAAGATTACGATCTCAGAGGAGCAAAGTAGGGAAATGGACGGGATTAATAAAGTGATGGACACCTTGCTGAGAATATTTTAGAAAGTACATCGAGATTTGGAAAAAAAAACTTTTAGCCTTAAAAAAAAGACCTAATACGACACGATTTGCATTCAAAGAAGAATATGGTATAGGATATAGTTGTTGCGTTTAAACGGACATGAACGATGATGCTAAACTCTCGTAAGATTAAAAGGTAACAGCTAGAAATAAGCCGCAAACATATACAACTCCAAAGTTTTCAATGGATGAATGAAGTAGGTGAGAGTTCCAAAGACGAGAGGTTTCATTAAATGAAACTCGTCGAATTCAACAGCAGACGGTGCATCAATCTTTTGGATCTCCGGAAGGACGGGTAGAGAATGCTGCAAAAAAAAAAAAACTAGTGTGATTTCAGAGTCAACCGTATCGGCATGTAATTATGAGCATCCCCTCTGTTCACGGAAGCAATAAACTGGAAGAGTAGCCAGATTTGATATCTGAGTGTCAGAAAGTACCGTTCTATAACCGTATAACCTTTAAAATCATTTTTAATTAAAGCTGATATATTTGCACCATTGCAGAAAATGGTACGGTAATCACAGTAATCAAATACCGTATTCTCATTGATAGCCTCAACAATTGCTTGCTCTTCGCCATAAATTGGCAATTTAGCCCGTTGTGATTCCACTTCTTCACTCCTTGCAACCATAACATGCTTCCTCTCCAACCCAGCTTCAGCGTCTTTTCTCACTCGTTGCATATACTTTTGAGCCGCTTTGAAACCTTCTTTCGACGTACTCTTCTGTTCTGCCGTGCTGCCATTCTCTGGCGATACAGATTCGGGTTCTTCTAACTTAATATCTGCTGAAACTACAAAAACATTTTAAGCATAAATTAAACATAAATTAAGCATAAATGGATGCGTGCAATATGGGAAATGACGATTAGATTGTAGAGTCTTGTAAAAGGATATAAATACAAATCGAGTATGGTTTACCCCTTTATCCCTCTCTGAAAGATGCATGTTCCATGCATGTCATCATTAACTATTTTCACTCAAAAACAATTGAAACGATCAGAAAGCTGTAAATTTTCATTTATTTATATGTGTACCTATACATGTTTACGCATTACATTTACAACTGCGAATGCATAATATGTTCAAATCGAAATCTGGGAATAACCGCTTAAAAAATTCATACCAGCATCATTCATTGTCGACATTCCATCATCACCTATATTGCCACCATCTTCATCGTCTATACATATTACGGATTTGCTTGTTGTTGCTTCTTGTCTTTCCTCAAACAACGTGAACATAGCCGTCATAAAGAGCATGGATATGAATATAGTGCATAGAGATCATTTTCCACTTAAAAAACAGTGTTTCTGATGCTTGAATATAATTGTCTTATTTTTAAAATCACAAGTAATAAGTGATGAAAATAAACTCTGCACTCTTTGGCCGATAGTATTTTAATCTCTTGTTCATGAATACCGAAGCTTAAAAAGTTTTACTACTTTCCTATGGGGCTGTGATTCAAAAATGCCGCAGAAACTGTCATTCTCAATGAAGTAAACATACAGTAAGAGAGCTTATAGGAAGCAAAAGAAGGTAACGAAATCCTGTAATCTTTTCTGTTGCGTCCACTATATCAAAAAGTTTAGCAACTCAACTCTAAGAAACCGGTCGTGATCAACGATCATGAAGTTGTATAATAACCCCCAAATCAACTCAAATCACAAACAATTACCATATCCAGAATATCGTCGTCAGATCCACTGTCTGTCTCGTAATAATCTCCTTGCTGTGGCATTCTATTATGTATAGTTGGACGAAGAGACTCTCCACCTGATAGACTGTTCAATTTTTCTGGGAATATTGTGACCTTCTCGCTGAATAAATACTTCGTTATTGAGGAATCCCCCTTTTATTCATATGTAAATAAACATCATATAATCTATAAACCTCGTCTATAAATATTTACTAAATAGTCCATCGTTTTCTCTTTAAAAGATTTTAAAACGTCGATGATTAAAACCACTAACGGCAATTACCATCATTGTTTAGTTATAATTCCCGTGACTTATAATCACTCTCCCAAGACTCTATGCCGATAAACAAACGCATAATTCGACGAATTCCCCATTCGAATATATATTTACCGACAAAGCTGATGGTCATGTAAGCTAGGATTGGTCAATAAATTAGGAAATACGGCACAACTGATTATCTTTTGATAATGTCGCCGGTTATCTACCTTCTATCGTCAGTTACCTAGCGGATATCACTGATTAGGGGCGTAAGCATCGATTAATTTCTATTATAAAAACCCTTCCGACTTCGTTGGCCATAAAATTAACAACTGCACTTTTAGTGGGTGCTTACAACGACCCTTAAAGTGAGGATCGATGAAGATGCCGATTCTTGATTTATTCGACGACAACTAATCTTCAGACGTACTCGACGAGGGAAGCATAAAAAACAGTGGCAATTTTCCCCCTTCCTTACCTCTACTGCAAACTTCACCACTCTATAAGCCATTCCCTCCCCTAACTCATTCATCGTAGCCAATTAGCTATAATACAGCCTAATTTCATAAATATTAATCACAAAATGATTTCCTTACTGTTTCACTTTCTTCTCTTTATTTTGCATTTGAGATGTGGATGTTAGATTCTTCATCGAATCAATCGATAATTGATATTGTTGTAGACTTTCGAATAGTGCTTCTCTCTAGAAAATAATATTACAATAACAGTACAAAAATTACCCTCAAAA
This sequence comes from Baylisascaris schroederi, assembly GCA_006503575.1. Lineage (NCBI taxonomy): Eukaryota > Metazoa > Nematoda > Chromadorea > Rhabditida > Ascarididae > Baylisascaris > Baylisascaris schroederi. The sequence continues at coordinate 506,213 of QEWY01000125.1, read as the reverse complement.
AAAAATAATCAATCGATAAAAGATCATCTATTACAATAATACAAAAATTACCCTCAAGTGAAATGAACAAATTTCAAAAAATCTCAACAATTTGAAAATATTGGTGGTAAAACACCAAAAAAAAAAAAAATTAAAAGGAGGAGAAAAAAAGACATAAAAATATAAAAAACGTAAAACACAAAAATTTTTCCGATTCTGATGGTTTCTTTCAGCATCATTCAATGTGTTTGTAGTGTTAAATGCTTTTGGAGGGAACTTAAACAAATTTGCTTCATTTATTTGATAGTGGCAATATTGCTTCATTCGTACGCCACAAACTAAGAAACTGGAAAATCCTTCATAGGCACTGTGCTATAGATTACCTATTCCTTTGTATTATTTTCGATAGCAAAACTTAGAAGCTATAAAGTCCGCAATCCGGAAGCTGGGAAGATAAATTCGCAATCCGGAAGCTGGGAAGGTAAGTTCGCAATCCGGAAGCTGGGGAGGTAAGTTCGCAATCCGGAAGCTGGGAAGATAAATTCGCAATCCGAAAGCTCTTAGACTTCTCTATGAACCAATAGTTCAATTAAGAATTGATCCAGAGGGGTTTTCAAAAAAAAAAAAAAAAATCCAATAATTGCAGAAACATGCTTGAATCCAACGAAATAAAAGCAAATTTTCAAATCAAACGAATTGACGATACTCGTATAAAAATTAAAACAATTATTTCTTCTTAGAGTTTAGTTGGAGTAAATGCCAATTAAAATGCGAAGATTAGGAAAACAGGGAAGGATAGTCTTCTATTGACATATGTTGATTTATTAATAAGTGAAGATAAAAAATTATAGCCGATAATGCAACACTCTAAGAAAAAAACTTGCCACCATAATAGTACTGCAGTGTTGCACAACAGCAAAAATATACAGCTCTTTAATAGAGCAACGCAATGAATCACGGTAATGAACATAACAGAAAATTTTTTCCAAAGTGGGCAGCAATCCAAAATTCGATTGGACCATAGAAATATTTATTTATATCGATTGGACTTGAATCCTTTATCGATCAAAGCTTAATAAGCAAACAAAATCACCAACCGATTCCTTTTTCTGTTTCCGTTCGAGAATCTTCCGCAACTTTTTTATTTTACTTTTCGATACTTTTGCTTCAATCGCCTCTAGTCGTCGCTTTTTGGCTTGAATCTTCTTTGCATCCCCACCTTGAGCTTTCTCTTTCTTGACGCTTCTCTAAAACGAAAAGAGTCATCTCGACGTCAAATTGCCACTATTAGAGTGTGACCTCAAGTCTCTAGTACGAGTACACCTCCTCGACTACCTCACCGGAATGTTCACACATCAGATTCTACCCTCCCCCCTCCCCCCCCCCCCCCCCCCCCCCCCCCCCCCCAGTCACCGGAAATCAACTTTCCACATTCTGCGATGGTATATTATTTGAAATAAACGCTAAATAGATATGCACATCGCTGTTATTATATCTAAGTGAATAAAACGGTTTAGAGATAAAAACATAAATAAATAAAAAACCTTTTTCTTCTTGCTTGCAGATATGATGAGTGCATTAGACGTGCCTTCCTTACTATCGTAACCGTTAACGGAATGGTCATCGATGATCATCATCTCCTTCATTGTCTTTGGAATCGAGTTCGAGCTCATCGTTCCGTTTCAATTTACTCTTTCTCTTTCAAGGAAAAAACAACTGAAATGGAAAGTGCTCACGTCTCGCAAAGGATATTTTGAATAAAATCATACAAAAAGATTCATAATATAAAAAAACAATAAAAAACAGCACTATTGAATACTATTGTGTCCATACCAAGAAGCTTTCAAATCGACTATAAAATTTCATCTGTAATCCGTACCATAAATCACCTAATGCCCATACTTACAAAAACGATTATAATAGACCCGTACTAGATGAGTAAAGTGCATTAAAATTACGATACCCTAATTCATCGCTTTATTTCTTACCCATGGGGATTTTTTTTTTTTTT
>QEWY01000125.1:466625-504207 GCA_006503575.1 Baylisascaris schroederi | reverse complement strand
TTTTTTTTTTTTTTTTTTTTTTTTGCTATAGTGAAATGAGCACCATTGTCTTCAAAAAGAGCAGGGGAATACAATTTGAAATTTGCCTTTAAAGAAGGGAAGGGTGAAAAATAATTTAAAAAATTTTTTTTAGTAATATGCATAGTTCGAAATTTTTACAACTTTAAGAGCATGAAATATGTAATTTTCAAATTTGAGAACGTTTTACAGTAAGGTTTACCTGAAAAAAAAATTTTTTTTTCAGTGGAGGGAAGATAGGAAAGTAAAATGTTTGCACTTCAGATATGATATCTTTCGACTCTAAATTTTCAAAAACCTATGCAGCTAAAATCTATCACAAATTTGGAAACGTTCCACAGCCTACACGATAATATTCAATGGTGCTAAATATACCAATCGCGGTTCTAGATGAATGCTTAACACGATGGCTAAACGATAGCTATATGCTTAGGCATTGGGACCTCTCATTTCTTTTTTTTTGATTGTAGAATTCAGTAAAGTTTTTTGTTAAAGGGGGTATTTAAGATGCAGAAAGATGAGAGGATATTCGCCATGAAATAGCCGCATATAACAACGAATATGATTGTTGCTTATAGCAAATTTAAAAACTTCTACGAAGGAGTTTCCCTACAAATGCACAACTAAGATATGATAGCATTGCTTAATGAAAGCTTAAAGTGGAGCTGCTGAAAGCAGGGAAAGGAGGGAAGGAGAAGAGGACCTCAAGTATGACCCCAAGTATGAGGTCTAGTACAAAGCAGAAGGATGATCGCACCCTGAAGGTGCAAAGTGTGATAAGATTTTGGAGCCAAAGAAGCTCGTGGTGGCAAAGGAAAATACTACTTGAATGCTCGAAAGACATGTTCGAAGAAAAATAAATATAACCCCCTCCCCCCGTACCCTCACCCCAACAAAACGATTATATGTAGTGTTTGCCGAAGATACAAGCTCGGAAAGCGCAGCAAGAAAACGATGATTTGCGGGTCGTTCTGAAGGAAACATATATGCGGACGAATGCGACGAGTGAAAAATGCATTATCGAAGCTTAGATAATATGTCGTTATTTGCTTTAACGTTTAATATGAATGATTTGTGTGTGCTATTTTATATTAGTGTTTCTTTTAAGAAATACACTTGATTCTTGAAAATGAGAACGAAAAAACCCAACTCACACATTTGAATATGGGAATAACCTTTTCCCCATTCACTCCTTCCCCTTGAATATGGGAATAACCTTTTCCCCATTCACCCCTTCCCGTAAACGTGGTAATTCATGCTACAAAAACTACACTTCTAATAGTTGAATTGAAACTGCCAGACAGAATTTCATGAAGACCATTACGTTCCGGCCAATTCCCTTCCGTCACTTCATCCAACTCCAATCCGGAATCCCAATTCATTCTCTCTTATCGGTGCTCCGAGAATGATGCCACTAAATTAGACGATTCCGTTGAATCCTGGAACAATCCACTTGGCAACAACTCAATCTCGATTCATATCGTATCGGAGTCAACGTTTCAAGACCTAAATCCTTGCAATAATAAATGCTATTTTTGCACGCAATATGACTGTGATGAAAGATACTATCGATTGGCTTGTCGTGCTTGCTTAACTAAAGGGATAGCTGTGTACATTTTGTATTTGCTTGAGTGTCGTTTCGGCTGGTGGTGGGTTCTCGTTATTGCTCTATTCGATTACCTGGTAATTCATTGTTGTCGTTGACAGTCTTCGGTATTTCCTCGGCAGTGTCGCTGCGTGGTTTTCTCGTTACCTGTATAGTGTCTCTGTTGTCAGGATGCATGTGACATGATTGTATATCGGTGTAACTTTAGGCAGTTGATTGTTATAGGAACATGGGGTTCTATTATTAGTATACGATAAGTTGAGAACATCAGATGGTAGAAGCACTGTTTCGCCTAAGATCTTCCCTGTAGGAAAATTTGTGATCCAGGCTTCAGCTTGGCTATGAGTATCAATTTATCGTTCACTTAATTTGGTACTTCTAATGTTCTCTTCATGCTCTCTCATTTATCGATGACTAGGGCTATGATCTTGGTGGCCTAAGCCTCATTTTCATCACCCGCATAACAAGTTCGGTACCTTGCTTTATCGCTTACTGTAATGCCCATGTAAAAGATGTAATATCTACTTCATATCTTGGGTAAGATATTTGCCCAAGCTTTACCCATACTTCGTTATTGTTGCATTTATTAGAACGTCCGTATTTTACATTCAACAAATTCCGCCTTTTTCAGTTAGAGAAAGCGATGCATAATATGCTGCAAAAGTTTATGAAGTAGTATGCAAGATGCCGAAAAAACTGAAGAAGAGAGAGACAAGAAAGAAAAAGAATGCTTTCAATATGTAAGCGCCCACATGCGTTAAAAGTCAACACATGTGGACGATCGTGCTCCACTTCGATCGTTAGGAGTCGAAGTGGAGCTCATGAGGGTGGAGCCGAAGCACTGTAGCATCTAAATGCTCCATGTTGAGTCTTATGGTTTTCATTAACCGTTATGTTGTATGCGCAATTTCTACAAGGTTGAATGATCGATATAATCGGTTCATACCGAATATATGTTTGAATTTAGACATGAACATATATTAATTGATTTCTGTTGGCTGATTAGGCGATTAGATCAGCCAGAGGCTATGTAAATCTGCAAATGAATTGCTGTAAAGTACGTTGTTTCTGGATTAGGAACTGGATGGCATCATATACCTGCCAGAAGGTAAATGTGCTGCTATTACTTATTATTATTGCCAAGTGTATGGGTTATAAGTGTTTCGTGTAAGTGAGCGTCGTTTTTTGGGCAAAATTCCTTTGTATTACCTAAGTATTTTTTCCCAGAGTTCTACACGTCACGGCTAGCCTCCCCTTCTGGCCGATACGGAGTTTCCATTCGTTTACCTTCCCCTTCTTGTGGCAACTTTGCTTATATTTAGGCCATTTAATGTGTATTTTTTAATTCTCGTTCCTTCGATTTTAATGCTTCTCCGCTTCTAATGAAATCTCTCGAAAGTAATTGTTGCATCATTTCAGGTTCCCCAAAAATGTCGTTGCTGCCATACAACGCGACCGTTTGCCGTGTTCTCAGACAAAATTTTAAGGTTGTTGTTTCGTTTTGATTCTCTAAATAATTATTTTCAATTAAGTTTAAATTCTCACTTGCAGAATTTTTATGTTAACATAGAAATTTTACAAAATGCTTGATTTATTTGGCTTGAGATTGGGATGGTAATTAACAAGTCCACTCAGAGGGTTGCTTTTGCATTTCATAAGCGACTTTTCAAGTTTTTTTTTTTTGCTTTGATTTCTTTGATTCAATAAGAGATAAATTAGTGACACAACTAGAAAGGATGAGATGACTGTCACCTTGGCAAACTCATAATTGTATGTGTGAAGAAGAAATTATAAACAGTGGAAGAAGGATATGCATGAAATGTGTGGAGAAGTTGCCGATAGAATCCATCGCATTCGGTTATACAACACCGTACGAAAAGGAAAATAGTATGGAACTGAGGGACTACCACTGCCACTAAACATCTGTCCCTCTTGGAAGAATATTCGGATTCTTTTCCTAGGTTGGACTGGGTGACCTTGTTTGTCGGTGAATGTTGTAATTAAGCAGCGAACGTGAAACTTTTAGTCATTTGCAAAGGTGAGCAAAAACGATGTGATTCTGGTTTTTTATTAATCTCCTTATCTGTTGTGGCAATATGAAAAAAGAATATTGTACGTCATGGGTAAAGTGAAGGTGATGGAACTACATTTTAGCATCTTTAATATTGGAAGATGGCTTTGTATCAACAACACAACACATCTTTCATTAAATAACATATATGATTTTGCATTTTAAAACCCAAAAAAAGAGAGGAGAAGAAGTCATAACGGCGACGATCACATAGAATGACAATGAATTTGTATTGTGTAGATAATCAATTGCAATAATAAACCTATAATTTTAACACAACGTTTATCGTTACATTAAATTCGAAGTTGTTAGAGAAGTCATCGGGTACTTAGGAGATCAATGATAATTGGTTGAAAGGATAGAACCATGGGCTAGAGGAGTAAAGGAACCTGATTGTTGATATTAAGAGGTGAATATTGCTGAGAATTAGCGAGGACAATTTTCAGATCATCCGATCGGTGCAGACAAGTGCAGCACGTGTGTCGGCGGAGAAGACACCGATTCAGGTGTGGGGTTGGGATTATCTAATGAGGCAACGTGCCCTCAAACGACCCATCTCCCCTCATCTTACCGTCTATAAGCCACAGATGACTTGGATGGTGTCCGGTCTTCATCGAGTTACCGGATGCGCTATGGCTGGTAAAGTTTAATTCGAAATTATGGTGCAGATTGACTTCGGTATGATGATGAGGTTTTCGAGAGGAGTTGGGGGGAAGGAGAGGGAGAGGATGAGCAATTTCCACTAGAACAAATGCAAGTAAAAAAAAAGCGGACAGTGACTAATATGCAGGTTACTTGGAATGAGGAATGCAGATGATATAAAGTATGAGTAGGGTTCTTCAGTGCATATTTACATCTCATAGTTGCTGAAAGAATGTGAATTGCTCTTTGTTGCTAGAAGTTTTAGAAAATGGAAAACGGAAGCAATAAAAGAGAAGAAAATTGTTAAGGTGAGGGAATAAAAAAGTGCTATATTTATGTGAAAAACTTGTTGAATCCTCTCACATCAATCTTTCGCCCATTTCAAAACATTTCTTTGTTTCTAGTTGTAATACTCTTATTTCAGTATGTACTCGTTATAAATATAATAAATTTCAGGAACATTGCTGCTTGGTGGAGTCGGCTTTTCGGTTTTACCACTGGATTTCACGACATTCGTTGAATTCATTCGAGGATTAGGCATTCCATGGGTGATCCTCGACACTTTCAAATTTATTATCGCTTTCCCGATTGCATTTCATACACTCAATGGAATTCGTTTTATCGGATTCGATATGGCGAAGGGAACCGATATTCCGTCGATCTATAGAGGTGCATATCTTGTACTCGGATTAGCTGCGCTTATCTCACTCGCTGTCGTCGTTTATCCTAGAATGGAACGCCTCAAGAACGCAACAGTACCTACGAATCATTAGAAATTTGCTTACCATGATCTGTTATTAGACCTCCCAGTTGTTCTGTTTTTCTCTTTCTTTGGCATATTCCCCATTCCGTTGCTCGACGACCTCCTGCTCTGGTGTAGTATCCGTTCTGCGATATGCTTTTGTATTGGATTTCACGAAATATTGTCGTGGAGTTATGCATGACGTGTATGAACGATTTCCTTTGGTGTTTAATTCTGATAGATTCGTTGCATAAACATTTCTTAGATAATGATTGCTGTGTTCTTTGTTATGATGGCGTTTACTTTTTATTCTACAAAGAAAAGTTTCGCTGAAATATCCGTGATTTTGTTTATTTTGGTGATAGAAGCAGTGATTTGTGAGTACATAGCATAGTGGAGGTGAAGCCGAAAGCTCGTCTTTAGGTCTCGGAAGGGGAAGGGGGGGGGGGTGTGAAGCTGAAAGTGGGCCTGACCTCAAGCTGGCGTTATGTGCTTTGCACAAATGCGGTTTTCTAAGCTCATACGAATCAGCTTCCATTAAGCTTCTGCATGTTTTGTTGAAGAGTTGCGATCGTTCATTTCCACGTTTTTCTTCTCTGAGAGGAAGCGTGTGTTTTTGTGAGTGGTGAGTAGTTTCTACTTAGAAACTCATTTTAGGTTGGCACTAAAATTTTTCGGTTCACTTAATGCAATTGGATGTTGTTTGCATTTGCTGTGGTATGCATGAGAGGAGTTACCGTACTAATGGTTGGCAGTTATTGACGCATTGTTTAGAAGAGGAAAGCGGTATATGTTCTAGATACCGTATAATTTAGGTGTCTTCACAGCTGAAGATTTATACATCTTTACCGTATAATTTAGGTGTCTTCACAGCTGAAGATTTATACATCTTAACTTCAAGAATTGTGCAGATTTGGCTTTGAATCACATTTTGCTTAGAGGTGAGAAATTCAATCTATATTCACTATCCTTTTTTGAAAGTCGAGATTTGAAATGCAAGAAGATCGGGAAATAGATGATTGGAGCATGAAAGGAATGTATGCAACACTACCTGTATATATGGTATGATGAATACTCAAGTAGATGAATGTGAGATTATGTTGATCAAGTGGAGATGTTGTGGAAATATATTCTGGCCGTGGAATCAGGCTCCCAAAGGTTGACCCTATGCACACATTGGTATTATTATTCAGGAATTGCATAACCCTTGAATTCGTCAAAGAAGCAATCATGTTTTATTGCGTTAATTTTTGGTCATTTATTTATCGTTGTCGTATCACTATGAAACTCGATTTAAGAAACTGCTAGTGGGATATGCTCAACTCTCGTTGATGTTTAGGTAAGTAAAGTCATTTACCCGGGTAAGTAGACGAATGGAGGGAACGCAATCGACGTCTGATGTTTCGCACATTGGTTCCGAATCGAGTACGGAGATCGTTGATTTGGAACAGCTGCGAGATTTCGAATCCGATAAATACGCTATTCAGGTTGGTTATTTGGATTGGTGATGATGATGTCGAACGACATAGTTAGGATGCATTCGGGATGAGAAAGCCTTCTGAGCCGCCCTGCCCCCCCCCCCCCCCCCCCCCCCCCCCCCCTCCCCCCCTCCCCCATTCCTGCTCAGTGATCGAACGCATTGATCGAAGGTTGCCAATGTAGTCTTCAATCCGTAAAAAATAGATGTTATTTCTTCTCGAAGTATTTTTGTTCATAGAAATAGGTTGTGGAAATCCGTTGAAAAATTTGTATTATCAGTAAAGAGCTACTTGATTCTCATAATGAATACAAATTAAGAGTATTCTTATGCTTTTATAGTTAGCAACTTATATAGCATTCATAGTATTTTGCTTACATCAGCACAAAAAGACGACCGATCGACGTAGAGATATGTATCGAATGATTCGGTATCAGATGCAAGGGTGGAGCTAAATTCATTTCGCTTAGCAATGAGATCATTCCCATTCGATTCTCCTAAAGAAGTCGTTCTAGAAAAGATAAAATCTTTGAATCTTTCAAAAAAAATAAAAATAAATAAACTCTTTAAAGGCATCGAAATATTGTGATCGGAATAAATTTCCTCGTTTTTTTTTGGTATATTGCGTCTTCAGTCACATTCGACTACAATGTGCTACTAACTTTAAGCGATATTATTTCATAGTAGTGTATTTGAGCTATCGTTTTACGGTACGTCTATGGAATTGATAGTTTTTTTTAAGGGATTCGTGGTCGATTATTTCACATATCGTCTGCAGCTGAATGGATTTGAATGGGTTGAACGACCGACGTTACCCTACGAGAATCTACCGGAATATGAGGCAATGCGGGATGTGGCTTTGATATTCGAGAGGCGCCATACGGATGAGTTGAATCGGATGGTCACCGAACTGCTCAGCGATAAATATCTTTCATTTCAGCGCTATGTTGAGGTAATATTCGGAAGTGTGGCTATATATTTAGTTTTACGGTACTATGGGACAGGTGAATAGCAGTAGCACCGGAGGTAAGGAGAGGATGGAAAATGCGATTATATTTTCCAACTCGAGATCTAGAATACCGTGTGGAGAGGTGGGGGACCGTCTTTATTTTGTCTCATTCTTCATGCATCTCTATCATTGTTCATCCACTATTTGCTTTTGAATTTCTATTTTGATGCAGTTCAACTTTGGAATTAAATTTTCTATGACGGCATGATGCAAAATTTAATCACTTATTAAAGGTGATTGAAAATTTCGGTCGTCACGATGATGAATCGCCGGCGCATATGTCATATGGTCGATTGGTGGCATTGATTGCATTTGGAGGGTTGGTAGTATGTCGACTTGCAGAGGAAGAGCTACGAAGTGAGATTAATGCGATCGCTATGTATACATCGAAATTCCTCGAGAAGCGTATCCAGTTAAGTTGGGCACTTGATGATCGCTCATGGGTACGTACCAGTTTTTGTGTCTTTATTTACAATTAACTGTTCGCATAGCAAATCCATTGCATTGTTTTCAGTAAGATATTTTCAGCAGCTAAAGGAGATTAATTCAGTGATAGTATTTGTTTGTAAGAATATGGTAAATCTCGTTTAGTGAGCATTATTCATTTTTCGATGGATGGAGGTCATCTTATTCCATTTTATAAGATATTCAAAGAATCGTCTGAATATAAATGACTACAATTAGCTAATCTTCTTGCATCCAAGGCATCTTGCAAAGGGAATATTTTCTCTCATTATTTGAATTATTATTAATGAATTAGAAATTACCTAAGCCACTATTCAAATCGCTAGCGTAAACGCATAGAAGCTCTACTCTGACTTGTACGATGATCAAGAAGAATTAAAGTAGAGCAGTTAAATCAGCAAATGACGTCAATGTGTATGGCTTATAGACGATAAATGCAGCTGATAAATAATGCAGCGATATTAGATAAATACAAGCAATATGTATGTATAGGTATTTGTCACACGTTTTGTTGATCCATATGTGAGAATGGTACCATAGATAAGGCAATAATGGCCTATGGGATTGATTTAACGTTTTTGGGGCTATCCCTCTTGTAGCATTGAGGTAACTTTTAAAAATCTTAAAGCAAATTTGGTCCTATTGTGCTACTACTTAATGAACTCAGATACGCAAATAAAATGTTCCCCTTCGATTTATTATCAAATTTTATTCGCATTCGTTACCCATTTAATTAGAAATAGCAATTTTCAGGGAAAATTCGTTGAATGTGTAGAGGTGATAAAATGTCGAGATTTGATGCAGCAAAAAGAGATGGAACAATGCGAAAGGGCCAAATCCCGCAAATGGTCATGGATTGGATTGGCGACTGTCGGTGTGGTTGGAATTGGCGCATTCACAATAACACGTGCTATGCTATCCAGATAGAATGCACTAATGGCTTATTACTTCTCTACGTTTATAGGTGGTGAATATTTATGCATTCCGTTGTCCAATCAACGAGACTTTTATAGAGAGATTTTTTTTGGGGAGGGGGGAGGGGGAGTGGGGAGGGAATCAGCGAAGAACAGCGATTTTATGAGATTTATTCACGGTACGACTAAGGAGGAAGCAGCTATGAAATCGTGAATGAGGGAATTCAATGCAGCTTGCAAATTTTTTTTGGAAATATGCATCAATTTTTCTAACTATATGGAGTTGTAAAAATAAGTACTATTGATTGAAAGGGCATTAGTATCATATGCTTTCTAAACATATTGCATATGAAATAGGCGCTTTCTTCTTAAGTTTTTGAAGGTGATTACGATCGTTTAATCGAACATTAACTCAGATCTCCTAATAACTTCATTTACAATCTGGAATAGATAGTATCCCGCTAACGAGTTCTACTTGTGGGTTGGATTTATTGCCCATTCATCTCTTATTCCATGAATCAAAAGTCAAACTAATTCGCTTATAGGGCCAGTGCCTTAGTTCAAGACTTCTGAGCGGAACTTTTTATAAATGATTTGGATGCTGTAGATCAGAAGGGGGTGGTTGATTTAGCGATCACATGCCATACCTAGGCCTGCTGTTTGTCTCATTGTATGCGATCATTCATTGGAAAATGTTCGGCTGTCGAATCTTAGCTTATTTATGCTTCATTCTTGAAGACGATTGCTTGTTAAATGATTGACGAAGTGGGGGGGGGTCTCGATGACCAATTTAAAATAGTGATCCTAATTTGCTGGAATAGTTTGTGATATATGGCCATCGTTGGTACTAGTAGATTGTCGAACTAGTGATTCAAGTCACTTATTTGGAAATAAGCATCTAATTATTCACTCATTTTAATTCATTTCCATCCTAATTGAGATGATTTTTTAAAGGTGTTGAAAAGTTATGAGTGTAAACCACGCATATTGATTATTTACAGCATGACAGGGAATTGGTATTCTTTGCTTCTCATTGGCTTCATTCCATGTTTTTTTTTCTAATTGCTTTGTTCCACGTAAGTATAGGAGAGGTTTTTCTAAAGTGCCTTCTATCAATTTGAATATATAACAAAGAAGGAGATAAAAATATTTGATATAAATGCAAAATGTTTGTTATCTTTGGCAATATGATTTTAATTACACGTCATTCATTCGAAATATTAACTCAAACTTTGTAAAGTTGGAGCCTTTCATGAGACGATTAAGGTTGGAGCCTTTTTAAGAGACGATTAAGGTTGGAGCTTTTTTAAGAGACGATAAAAGTGTTCACCGATTCGTGTGTAGCATGGAGAGTTGTTCCATTGTATTTTCCACCTATATTTCTTGAAAGAATGTAGAATAATAAAGAATACTCTCTTTATTTATGATGATTGAAATAATTTTACATTCTATCGTTTAGTTATTATTATGCTTCAATCTATGCAATCATTTTTTTGTTTTACTTGTTTTACTTTATTCACTTAAAGCTTATTATTCTCTTTTTTTTTGATTGAAAATGTGAACTCGATTCAAAGAGCATAATATATGATGTTTTGAGTAGATTCGCTAACGATACTTAAGGAATATGTTGCATTAACTGAGTGAATCTTAGTTGAACCTCAGGTAGTGATGATCCTCAGGTCTAAGTAATTAAATGGGGATTATGAATGCTGTTTGCATTTGAAGTGTAGCATTGCTAAGATCTTGTTTATTATATACAATTTTCATGTCTTCCTAATTTGCAAATTACATGAGCTACTTATAAGTTTTTGCTGTTGTTTATTTGTTTTGTTTTTTTTGTTTTTTTGTTGTTTTCATATCTGTGTATGTCTTTATAGTTAGTTAATTGTTGGTTTTAATTAAATATGCTGAAATTTTTACTCTTATGCATTATTATAGTTCCTTTTGTTTACTTCTATATCGTTTTCTTGTTTAGAAATTTGCATCTTATATTTCATATTTTCAACATTTCATACATAATACAATATTAACCTCACTATTTGAAACATAATTTAACCAAAATGAAGCGATGCAATATCGCTGATGAAAGGAAGATGCTTCATGATGAGGTGGTGTTGAAAGTGTTGGAATAGCTGTTGTGTTCTCATCGTAGCGGTTATAAGTACATGAATACGGTAACGTTGGGAGTACATGAATACGGTAACGTTTGTGGGTTTACTGTATGGCAGGACTAGCGTAGCCATCGATAAACGTTAACCGTCTCAAGTTTGTTGTTCCATCATAAAGATGTAAATTTGCTATCCGATTGAGTGCAAATTTTTTGATCTTTGAGTGCAAAGTTTATTTTCAGAAATAGAGGAAATTAATACTATTGAGCATACAATTTTCGTATTGTTTGAAGTTCGCATACCTTAATTGCATAGATAGAATGAATACAGTCAACGTTTCAAAAATGAATTCGAAGATTTATATATGTAAAACGGATCGAATTAGTCGATGGATGAAGTGGGAAAGTATTATAACTGACGGCAACGGCACGAGGAAACCGAATACAAGCAGAGAGCAGGAGCCGGTAAGCGTCTGTCGATGCCGTTATGCGAGAATACAAGTGAGATAGAAATAGTAGCTTGTAGGGCAGTACCACGGCTCCCAAATAAGGATGGAACCAAAGACTGGCTGTAGATATCAAACGGTTTATTCATTAAGAATGTTTTTAGATTTTATTCCGAAGTTTGTACTTCACGGAGATGTTGGTAACGTTGCTAACAAGTCGACAGCTATAGATTCAGCATTTGTAGTAGCTCCAGCAAGAGCTCCTAATAGCTCCACCAATCGACTAAAGAATATCTCGGGATGTGTAGCCGCAACAAAAGACGACTTATTCGAGTCACTCGATATAATCATTATAAAGTAGGTTTTAGCACTGAATACATCCGTCAATATCATTATTGCTGTTGTGTTTCCCTCAAATATTCGACCTATTTATTGCGCATTGTTGATAGGTTAATGCACTCAAATACTCATCTTACCTCTCCAATTTGGGGTTTTGTCACATTCCTGGCGGGTATTTGGTGTTTTTCCATTAAATGGTGTATACATAGGCAGTTGTATAAATGAGCATCGTTTATTTCTATAGAAATAAACGATGTATAAAATTGGTATAAAATTGTGCGCAGCTTTTCCCAGATGCCACCATTTGAAACATTTCTTTTTCCTCCCCTTCTCCAGTCTCATATTCGACGTGATCATCACTTTCAACCCGTCAAAAATGTCACAGCACAAACAACGACCCCCGAAACCCTTTCACGTCAACGTCGTTTACGCATCCACTACCTCTGCCTAAGCCGTCTTCACTGCTCGCATATACACCGCATCGCTCAAACAGTTGCATTGCAAGTGCGTTTCTCTCTTCCCTACTCTTCGTATTCGTATATAACTTTTCCATGTTTTCCCATTTCTCAACGTTGAAATAAAATAAACATTTAAAAAATAATAATAAACAGATTGACAGAACTCTTTTTGCAATAAGAAATTAGAACAATTAGCAATTGCTTTACTCGAAAAAAATTTTTCAAATTGCATTCTTTAGAAAAATGTCAACGGTAAGTGAATAAACCTTTTTGCCCCGAAAATTCGATCGTATTCATCGTGATTGGCGTTGAAAACTTTCAATTATTGCCATATAGCCATATAAAAATTTACCTTATAAAAAATTTAAGTGTTTTTAATAAAAATTTACCTTATAAAAAATTTAAGTGTTTTTAAAGCATCTCATTGCCAATAATCTTCGATTATAAAATAAATATATATGTTAATCTCTTCAAGAAACCTTTTTGAATGTTGCATAAATTTTTATAGCATAAACTCCTGCGCGATAGTTGTTGTATACATACAATATAATACAAAGAGATGCACATACCGTATTTTTTCTTAATAAAACCCACTGCTTAATTTTGGATAGAGATTCCTCTTTTTTTAATATCATTTAAATGCACTGTCATTATACTCTGTTGGATTTTTTTCGGGAACAAAAAAATTCCACCTCTTAAGAAATATAACTCTTAGAAACTTGGAAAATTTATAAACCCTGTTGGTTTATTCGAAAAAACACGGTATGCGAAAAAATACGGTAAGTCGAAGCACTTTAAATTGGAGCAAAGTTCATAGCAATCGAAAATTGATGAAATAAGTAATCAAACCAAATTTAATTTTCAGCGCAACATTTTCCATCTCACTTGAATATAGTTTTGTAAATTCTCATTCGCTCAGTGCTCTTTTTTTCTCAATTTCGCTATTTTTGAATTCTCTATTGTCCTCTTTTCTCCTCAATTTTACTCTATTACGGACGTTATAACGAATGCAAAAAAAGCGCGAAAATGTTCCGAGTCGCTAAAAACAATTGCATACATGAAACGCCATTAAATGACATATATCGATGCAAACTTTAAAAAAAAAAAAGAAAAAAAAAGAATAATAATATAAAATACAAATCGATAATCTGATTACTTGCAATAAACTACAAATGCCACAAAAATTCCCTACGCCAAATTATTGAGAAATTGTGGAAATCATGAAGAATAAGATTGCGATTCACTTAATCAAATTACGATATAATGCTATAGTGATCTCTAATAACTAATATTTATGCTGATAATTTATTGCCAATTGATCGAAATTTAATTTATGAAAGGGAACAGCTTCTTGAAAAAAATTTCAATCACATCAATTCTTTCTTATATAAGCATTTTTGGTTAATGCATTTTTAATGAAGAACTCGTATAGAAATGTTAGATAAAATCAAACTAAAAAATCTACTTACATTAAAAGGATATTCAAAGTACCACACAATTAAATTTCATGAAAATTAGCAAATGGTGAACATAAGGAGACCTCATACCGAAATCTGAGCCATTAAATTTAAGCGGTCATGACGACATTTTATATGAAACCACTTATTCCGCTAAAAAAAAGTCCAAGTTTTTCAAAAGTTTTCAGGAAAAAATCACGCATCTTATCCCTTGTTTTCCTCATAATCGATTAATAATCCTAATACCTTAACCATAGTAACACCCTCCATGATTCCACATTTCCCTTTCCAATAAATCTAAGTAAATGTTGAAAATTTCTGAAAAAAATGAGAAATTTTTTTGGTTTTGAAATTCAAATGTTTAAAGCTCAAGTATCGGGCTTTTATCTTGATGAAATCTTTCCTTATTTATGCAACACAGCTACAACCCTCACAATGGAAAAAAAAAACTGATGGAAGCGGCATAGGAGGACGCAAAAACCACAACCACGATAAAATAACAAAAATACATAGGCAATGAATTAGCAGCCACATGTTCCTGTACTCTGGTTGGCGGTACCCAACGCGAAGCCAGATCTGTCGCTCTCCCATAAACCTGGTGTTTGAATGATCTGGAACACAACTAACTCATCATCACTTACAACTTTATAGAGGTAGCCTCGGCTACGTAATCGTACAGTTCACATTACGAAGAACAATTCCTCTCAGACTCCCTTCAAAGCCTGCAGCTCTCAACACGTCCACCACCATAAGACTCTATCAACTATTTTCGTTGTTGCTTAGATCGCCATGAGAATGACTCGTAAAGTACTTCCTGATTTTTCACTCATAACTGCCGATTATGTACTCGCATCAACGCTCATTGGTTATATAAGAGAGTTGCAACCTCAACAATCCGGCTTAGAAACTAAACGACTACTAAGATCATACCTGTCAAATCATAAGAAACAACGAAAGAATGGCGCAAATGGCAGTAATTACCTTCTCGATGAGTTCCTCAAATGCACATTGTACACCTTCACGTGTCTTCGCACTTGCCTCAATAAAAAGCATTCGATGTCTTTTCGCAAACTGCAATCCCTCCTCGCGTGTAATCACTCGACTCGTCTAAATGCACTTCATTTTAACTTTTCGCTGATATAAACAATATTTTAATATAAAGATGGAGATAAGTCAATTTATGAAACAAGAAGAAATTTCATTGTCAGTAATTATCAACTTAGACTAATGTGCACAGAGGATGGTTCGTTAAGAACCTCTAAAAATAAAAATGATACAAAACTGGAAAAATATTGCTCAGTGAAGGCCAAAAAAAAATAATTGTTAGAAAGAGAAACTAAGAAAAATCAAAACTGTGGAACAAATGTTGCGCCAAAAGAAGACAATTATCGCTGAATTATAGCTGAATATTTAGTTAAGCTTCCAGTTACAATTTTCTATCAAAACCATATGACGCATGCTTGAAGCCAAGATCACTACATATGACTGACTCAATTCCACCAATGCCCAGGATATATCATCGAATACATATTTTTCAAAACACGTCATTGCTACCTCTATCGGGCGACAAGTATCCGAGAGTGCCTAGTATCCTTCGAAACACTCCGAACCGAGTAGAGAGATCTTTTCGCTACCTAATTTCCTTATATGAATCAAAAATAGGTGAAATAAAGCCGAATAAAAAGAAAAACTTTAAGAAAGTTTCTGAAGAAACCTTATCGATTTTATTGCCAACAAGCATTTTAATAGCATTATTCTTAGTCGAATAGGTATCCACTTCATTCATCCAATGATCTAATCGTTCGAAAGAACACCGATTTGTGACGTCATACACTGCAAATATTGCAACACTGCTATGTTCTCTTCTCTGGATTATAATTTTCGTTCACTTATTTCTGGTATATTTCTATTAGTCATTATTCAGACAACTAAGCCTGTAGACACATGCCAAAGAAATAACTCATGTTAGGAAATATTCGAGTGGGACATTCAGATAAATTTTCGATGACCGTCAATCTACCTGGCACGTGCATAGATGAACCAAACGACTAAACTGGAATTAAATATGGGAATGGATTTTGTATGAAATTCATCCTCCACTGATACGATCCCACAAACCAAAGCATAAGGCACTCTATCATATTTGAATGGCCAAGCAATTCGGCAATCAATCAAGCTAAAATATGCCTATGATTGATTCTTCATGGATGGCCGAATATATAAAATGGCAATCCTTAATATCTGTATAGCCATACTAAAGAAATAAAATACAGGGCATCAGCAACACCGAAAAATGCAGCAAGATGACTTGACATTATGATCTGAATAACGTATGCATCTGAAGGATTACGACCTATGAGCAAATGCCGTTGAAGGCAGGTGCATCGTGTTTGTACCTCAACCTCCTCCCAATCATGGCCATGCGATCAATCATTCCCCATTTCTAATCCCTCAAGCTCCACTAAACAGGCTTTCCCATAATTAGCGCTATAAGCACTCTTCGAAACGAAAACTAACCACAAATGACGCCTTGTGCACCTCGGTAGTAACTCGGTGTTAACGTTCGGAAACGTTCTTGGCCAGCCGTATCCTGAATGAAGTAACCTTTCGCGAAAATATTTTTCAACACGATGCAAACAAGAGTCCAACACCATGTCCCCCAACACCTCTATAATCTACTCCACTAAGACAATCTTCCTCAAAAAAAAAAAAAAATCACAACGAAAAAGAAGGAAAAATAGAAAAAGCAACAAACCCAGATTGCGAGTTTCACTTTATTTCCATCCACAGTTCGCGAAGTCACACGGAAGTCAACGCCTAAATCCACAATTATCTCGTAAATCTCTTCAAAGATATTACAACAATGGACACACTAAACAAGTGACAACAACAATATCGGTGAATTGTCTCGGCTCTCGCAGCGAAAACGTTAATACCGTATTAATATTGCACACTTAACTCAGTGGATTCACATCCCTAGAACTGTACTAGACATCGAATTACTACATCTAATAATATGAACCTTTAGAGAATATTGCAGAATAAGCTTTTAAAGACTTCCAGATTCCTTTCGTACTTTTTACTTAACGGTAGAGATAAACAATCGATCCGAACGAAACTTGAAATATGGGCATACCAAGAACCAACCTAGACTAATATTGCAAAACCATACCCTACTCTTGGTCGCTGTTTAAAAACACCTTAAATGCTTCCCTCCCTCCCCAAAGATACTCAAAAGCTTATGGATTTGAATCTCATGAAGGATGAAAACTTGTTACAATGGAAAATTGTTGGAGAAAGAAGGTATGCTTCTTACAGAGTTTTTGGTAAGATTTCAAACCTGCATGATCACTCGAAATTTGAAACATCTCATAAGCGTTGTTGTAATGTAGCACCGATCATGGAATCTTGTCTTGGGAATTTTCCACACTTTTTAAGACAGGAAGTAATTTCGTTTATTAAACTAAAAAAATACCCTCTACCAGCTTCCTCTCCCAACTTTTGGAGTTATTTTCGATAAACTCCGCTGCTAAATATCACCAAAGTGATAAGTCTTCGGCTAATAAGCTTATAAAATCCAGCTCAATTGCAGGTGTTGGTATACTTTTGTTTAGATTCGCAATTTAGAATACTGCGAAAATAGCAGAAAGCTGACTCTCATTGTAAAATAGCCTTTCTTAAAAGCATCATATTACCTATCAAATAATTAAAAAAAAAGTTTTTCGTTCATAAAATCAAACAACCCTCTCATTGATGGGAAACTTTTTTGGGAATATTTCTTTGCATAGTTTATTCATGCATTGCATCTCTCTGCAAAAATGCACAAAACTTCTTAATACCCTTTTGAAATGTTCAATAGATATAAAGATAAGATCGTTATCATACCGATAGTTGCAGATATTTCTGGATCGAAGGTGTCGTCCACAAAACGTAACATCAAACTGAAATTAATTAAGCATTTGTTAGAGAAACCAAAATGATCAAACTCTGACCAACATCACTCATATACCTTATAATATCTAAATGCATAAAACCTCCCTTGTGCGAGTTGAATGTTGATCCCAAAAATCTAATCCATAATCCTACTCAAATAGATAAATCCATTGACTTGATTTCGATGAAAAATATTTGCTTGATTGATAATTTCTTCCACTTCTAAAGAGTGATGAAACATAGAAATTGAACCAAAAACAGTGAAATGAGTAAAGAAATCGAATGAAAACAATGAAAAGAGCAAAGAATTAAATCAAAGTAATAAATTATTTAAGACAACAAAATATCAGAAACAATAAAAAAAAAATTAGCGGAAATTATGAAAGTAATAAAAAAATATATAAATAAAACCTGGATTTTCCAACACCACTTTCACCGATAATCAGAATTTTCAACGTTGTGATTGAAGTATTCTCCTCTTCCGACATTTCGAATAAACCGACAAATGCGTTTTCAATTCGTGTTGCACTTCACGTTGCACAATGTGTTCTTCTTAAACGCTCACTTATGCCTGAAATCGTTGGAAATTGCAAATTATTTAAAAATTCAAAATTAAAATTAAATTAAAATTCGTACTACTCATATTCAAAATTTTGCAATATTTTGCAAAACTAGTGTCGAATTTACTCGATGAAATTCAATAACGAATAAGGATGCAACATTACAAAACATAGGAAACATTTCAGGAAAAAAGGTCACGAGGTGCGTAAAAATACACCATCAAAAACAAAGTATTAAATCTTATACTTATTTCTTTACGTTTAGTCTTGAATAAAATACACCGTATCAGCATTATTTTTAACAAATAAACAAACAATTTAAAAAAACACAACAAAACGTATTCCAAATTATTATTGAATCTAAAATAAAGGTATTTCAGGTATTTGTTCCAGTTACTTACAGGCATAGAGAAATTACAAGTTCAGCGAAATCATGATTGGGAACGGCGACGAGCAAACAAAAAACGTCAAGCAATATCAGTCATAATAATTAGTGGATATCAGCTAGCACAAATATTATCAACGATGCTCTCATTTAAGATTTTTTTTTCATGAAACGGCAAGCTTGTTTGCTACCCGTTATATAGTTTAGGACGAGATTCAATGTAGTGACCAGAACTTGAACTTGAACTTGAACTCAATTGCGCTTGATTCACACTCGAACGTTTATTTGTGGACACAAATTCAGCCTGATTTAGCGGAGGATGAAATTGAGCTGCGCGAACGACGATGAGAAGAGAGGAGAGAAACGACGTGGATCGCCGAAGACAGCAACAGAGTGCTGATGAGAGCTGAGCAGTTGACGCATTGGCAGCAATTTAATGTCATAGGTACAGACAAACGTCATTAAATGGAAAAGTGTTACTACTTACTCATCTTTTCTGGGTGGGTTAAAATAAATAAAATAAATGAATAAATAAATAAAGTAAATAAATAAACAAAATAAATAAATAAATAAATAGATAAATGCGAAAGCTCTTGTAGCTTTTGTTGAACCGTACTACACCATCTACTTTCAATCCAACAAGCCTAGTGGAAACAGTCGATTACCGTCTTAGGGAGATTGGGATGCGATGCAGCGAGTGTTAGAAACAACGAAGAGGAAAAATTCGCTTCATAAAGAGTTCGCCTCAATCCTCCAACATTCTAAGTGGTAGATCCCCAATTACGACTCCAAAAACGAAAGGAGAAACAAGGAGTCGGCGTTGCGACATAACTGCGCACAAAACGGGATCCACCTATCGCCAGCCTCTTAGTGACAGCTCCAGTAGTAGTGCTCAGGAATGAAATTATTTGTGTATTCGGAGTGGTCATGTGATCAACCGATAGACAATTTCAATAACAACAAACAATCTAAACACATTCAACACTAACAGCTTAAACGCTAAATCACTATCAGAGCATTCGTAGTGAACAACCACTATCATCGCTTTGCTATCTATCCCCCACCTTCGATCACCAACTACCTTCCGCTGACCTTTGCATTACACCAACCTACCTATTCAACCTTCCGCTGCCCACCTTCAACGACCCGCTAGCTGAATCGACTGACAAATGAAAAATCCACCATGCGACCACATTTCATAGATTAAATTGCAACATTCAGTAATAAATAAATTCATTTTAAGAACCTCTGAAATACACAACAGCCATCTATCGTTTCGCGAAGTTCACCACCTCGAAGGAGAGTCGTTAGGAGTAGGTTCCTCGAAATGCGGACGCACCTGTCGACACCTGGTGGAGAGGAAGTATTCTTCGTGAACAGATGAAATTTCCTCGAATTATGAAGAACAAAATAAAGTTGTAAACATTATGGAAATTCAGATCGTTATAGGATCTGGACAAATCAATAAGCTACTTCTGTAGATAAAAAAAATCACTAGAATGCTATAATAGGAATTGAGCTTGTAGAGGGAGATAGGAGGTCGACAATTAAAGAGATAGATGCCCTACAAGAGGGAGGACAGGGATGAGCAGGTCAAAGAAGGATGAAGGCCTTACCCTTTGGCGATATGTACATATCCCTTTCAAACTTCTTGAATCATACTGTAGTCGTCTATAAACCGTTGAAACGGTTTCTGATCGAGGATCGAAATCTACCAGCTTATTTCTTACATCGTCTTGCGGGCAAGAAACTTTGCCGCTAAACTGTATGGGAGCCTGAGGTTACGGTATATACTAAACATTTTGGGTACTTTTTTATGGATAATGGAAAAAAAGGTAATCTACCGGCGATATGAGCCGTCAGCTAAGCACATTATTGCTTGGTGAAATGTTCCCCAAGGTTTTACCACTTTATCAGGCGATGATTGCAAGGCGTTGATCAAAGATTACCGAAATATCTTTTATATTTACTCTATTTGATAGGTAATTATTGCCCGATGTTCCTATGCTTCTTTCAAATCGTTTCCCACCTTTCATTCCTCGAATTTACAATTAGGCGCTTAAGCTCGATCGCTATTGCTGACTAATCTACTTGGTGGATGATCGGGAAATTACTATAAAATTTCTTTAATCATCGATCATGTCCATTGTTATTTCATTAGCACATAAGTAGCTGATTTCGATAATTCTAAGTTTTTTTTCAAAAAAAAAAAAAATCTTGTATTGTTTGAGCTCTTCATCCTGAAAAGCTGCCATTATTAAGCACACCTATCAAAAGGCATTCGTTAAACTCATATAAACCTCCATAGTTTACCCACGTTTTATGTATGCCTCTGTGTTACCATTCATGTTGGGTATATTTCCTTACTAATTTACATAAAGGCTTATAGATCAACACTGAAACTTGAACCGTCCTCCTCACTCCACCTGAGTGCTCTACCGTCAGTAAATTTGACTGCTAGCAATTCTTTCTACACATTCATATACCCCATTCATTTATATAAACGCTTTTTTTTATTCTGTATTAATATAAAACAGCAAAAATGTTTACTTAATCGAAGTTACAATCGAAAATTTAGGAAAATAGATCACAGTTATGCACCACTTCGACGACTTGCACAGATATCGATCGACATCATCCGACACAACCAACAACAATTGATTGTAAGCAAATTATGCATGTTGATAATGCAATAAAACAGTTTTGCACATAGAACGCCGAATAGTTGAGTTATAAAACAATAAACAATACTTAAATAGTTCATTGTTGCAGTGAAATAAGTATAAGCAATTTTTTTTTTCAAAATAATGGAACCAAGAATATTTTCTTAAATACGCATAATAAAATCCGACATCCTAAACCAAAAAAAAAACCTTCTATCAACCGTCAATGAGCATAAAATTTACATCCCTTATTGCGATTGAAAACTGAAAAATGCGCCGGAAAGATATTGCTAAATGAAGATAAACTTATAAATGCTAAAAATTGAGATATCGATAGCAATCTAATAAGAAAAAATTTAAGTGAAGAAAATTTTCTCGTTGAAAACAAGATCGATCTAGGGAAAAGAATAAATAACTTGACCATTCTTAGATGATTTTTATATAACTATAACGATTTTCCGCCGCATTACAACTATTTAAAGAAATATTTCCCATAGTCATATACGATATCATAAATGAGATAAACCATTAGAAAAATAATAAACGCTTTAAGAGAACGAACTCAACCAAATCACCTATTAGCGATCCTCTTCCCTTGGCTCACAACATCCATAGTTATTGCAGGTAAAAGCACACCTGTATAAAACAAAAATCAAATGCAAAATATTGAACAATACGCAAAGCATTTCGCATTTAGCGTAACAATATCCATGAAACCTGATGAAGGAAACTATGCACTGATAGGTTGTATGCTATCTGATGTTATCACCGTAGTGGCAAAGGTGACGAGCATCCTATACGCGCTCAATCTTGACATATACCCATACCACTACCCCCTTTTTTAGGGTATGCAAGAGTACAGTATTCTTTTCTATATTCCCCCCTCCTCCCACTTCCCTTATAGACTTTGATATCGACAAATATAATTTTTCGGATCAGATATGCAGACGACAATTCAGTAACAACCTGAGCGGCACTACTATCACGATCGTTTCATACCCAAATGAATAACTGACCTCAACTATCGCAAAGACCACCTGCAAGCTAATCGAGCCTTCCCATTCCCAATGCATATACATACTGCCCACCATTTGCCTCATTAACCGTACAACAAAAAAAAAGAGAGTAAAATATATGCAGCAGAGAAAAAAAATGAGACAACAGATGGGGTTTCAAACAAAAAAGGCAGTAATGGAATACCTCTGTTATAGCGTGAAGTTAGGCGAGCATGCAATTACGCAAAATGACGTCATGCTAGCGCTTATTATATAGGAATAGATTTATTGCTCAAGAAATGAAGGTGCCACACCACTGTTTATGTCGTGATCATCTGCGCCGAATTGCTCCATCGTCGACTGCAACGCCTTTGCATTTCCTGAATTTAATGCTTTAACTGATAAAATATACGGTAATGTGGTGCATACGGTACTTTGTACCATTACAGTACGCTAAAAAGACTATTGAACAAAGATTTCCTCTACAATCTGTATTTCATACATTCTGCTATTATTATCCTTTTCTATGAAACTGAAGAATTTTTGTGAGGGATCAAACAATGATCGGGTAGGGGAACGTAGGCCATTCAGCGAATGAGACTCATTTTTTATGCAAATCAATCATCCATTTAGTAATAGCACATTTAAAGAATTGATTTTAAAATTCAATCAAGTAAGGTGCTCATTATAGCATAAATTTTACATTTTTGATGATCGCCTCAGAGGGGGCGGGAAGGGGAGAGGGAGGGGGGACGAGGAGGTAATAGTAACTTCAACTTACATTCCTCTTTCCTTCATAGAATATCTGTTTTTCAAAAACGCTTAAATACATTCAAAAATTCTTAAATGAAAATAAAAAACTGAACATTAGTAAATTCCTATATATCTACATAACGCTTTAGCAAACTGAAATGAAGTGAAACCTTTATAAATGTAGTTCTAAAAAAAGAATGAAACCTGAATTACTCATACGACCAATAAGCGCTTTAGCCATTCGGATATGCACCTCATTTGTTAGAAAAAGGGTAGAAAATGAAAATAAATAAATACAAGGAAAATGATTAAAACAAATAAATAAAAAAAAAATGAAGCAATTATTAATGACATTATCAAAATACCTGAGAAATAAGCCATCAACGCATTGTGCAAGAGAAGAAGTTGTTTGCGCATCACTTTTAAACGATTCTCTTCAAGAAGGGTGATCTTCACCTGAAATTTGAGTCATTATTCCTCCTAAACTATGAGATAAGCATATTTCAAAAACTACAACTTTGAACATAAAAATATTACCCGTATAAACTTCAAGGCAAGCCTCTCCTCTCTCCATTCCTACAACTCCCCGGGGAAAGTTTCTTCCCCTTTCAATTAAGAAAATTGAAAAAAGCGATCCATATTCATATATCTTGTCATAATTTCTCAAAAAAAAAAACGCCTCTTCATCCCACCTCATTCCTACTCCACCAATAGAGACTTTCATAATTTTATACAGAATCCAAAGAGTCCGGCATTCAAAAATTTTACTTCTATTTTCATTCTTCAAATATTATTAATAAGATCTAAAATAGGAAGACAGGAATCCGTTTTTATCTCTTTCACTTCGTCGAAATTACGAATCCTATTTCTATCGAAAATTTCATATAATCTTTCCATTGAGGCTCTCTAATTTTCACCATCCGAGTAAGTGAGGTTTCAGACACTCCAACTGCTAGCATCCCCCCCCCCCCCCCCCTCCCCCCCCCCAATCAGACACTCCAATTGCTACCATCCCCCCCAATCAGACACTCCAACTGCTACCATCCCCCCCAAATCCAATTATGGGAATATTGCAGATGTCCTACCCTCAGATGGGTACTTCACCCACCTTAACATCTTCTTTGAGTCGCTCATATTTGTCTCTTTGTGCCTCACATCTGTGATATGCAACAGCGATAGTATCAGCACTTGTGTTTGGCTGCTGTCGTAATGCTTCAACCTCGTGTCGATGCACATCATATTCCAAACGTGCCTTCAATAATATACTAGAAACTTACGGAATTGCACACAACTTCAATCATCAATGACTTCTTCGCAACATTAAATTTTTTAGACCACCCGTGACGTTAAATATTATTTCAGCTATCGGGAGAGAAGAGATACGATAGCAATAGTGATAACATCACCAAATGGAGGTATGGAAATTCATTATGCATTATTATTGCTCATTATGTGTGAGAAACACCAGCCTTCAACTAAACGAATGCTTACGTGAAAATAACACCAATAACTATGTTATCGAAAGAAGTGCCACTTCTAGAAAACACACTAAGAATATATCAAATCCGTGTTTTATATTTTCAGCTATTGAAATTCGTTTTCCATGCTGAATATAATCAATAAATTATGAAGCATTTTTATGTTGACTCATCATACTGAAAAAAAAATTTCCGAATAATTCAATACATTCGAAAATTTGCATAATTAAATCGCATTCTTTACAAGTTAAGTTGCATTTTATGGTTAATCGTAATTGTAAATGATTTTGGTAAAACATCAACCACAAAGAGTGATATCCGAGTTGAATAAAATGCAAGAAATACTTCTTATATGTTGTTTTTTTAGGCTATCATGTTGCGGGCATAAGAAATACATATATAATACCTTCCAGGAAAATCCTAATAGATTGTAAAGAAAAATTTTTTTTAAATCAGCCCGAAAAGGAAGACCTCACACGCAGAAAAAAAAAGAAGAGAAAAACTGCGGATAAAAACCAATAAAATCTACAAATAAAAACAAAAGAAAATAATAAAAAAAAGTTGCAAAATAAATTAAAATAAAACTCAAAAAAAGAAACAAATAATAGACATATAAAAGTAATAAACCTGGTCATGGTTGTGCACAGTGAGAAGAGTGTCTTCAATTGTCTTCTCGCATAAAGTCCTCAACGATGAGAGAAAAAACGTAAGTGCACGTTCAAGTAGTTCACCATTATGTACCATCGATCGTAATGATTCGCTATTCGATGAACATTCCGACTAAAAAATTATCACTTTCTTTTACTCGACAAATATGATATTTTTATCTAAATGAAGGCTTCTTCATTTTGAGATACTATATTAAATTTAAAATTCATCTTTTCGCATGAGACAATTTTGAGATACTATATTAAATTTAAAATACATCTTTTCGCATGAGACAATTAGAAAGTTGCTGCCAACTCCCTTCCCATCTTCTTTCCTCCCTTTCACAGCACCACTCACTATAAAATCCCCCATGTATTTGACTGCTATTGTCGCACAACAAGTTTCGTATAGTCGGCTACCACTCATCTGCCCTAAATGAATAAAACACCTCACATGAAGAGTGTTTTCCTTGAGAGAAAGTTGATAGATCGATTCGGCGAGGCCCTTTTGTGCTTCATTGAAACGATGAAAATGCGTATTGAAAACTTTCGCCATTAGAAAAACCTTCAAAATTTTCTTTCATATAGATATATGCAAAGAAATGATAATAATAAATAACAATTTCCTATCGTAAAAATTAAACGGTTTACCAAATTATTCGTATAATATTGCTTTATGAAAATAGCAAACAATATAAAACCTCAACGGATGCAATTATTTATGAGTGTAAAATATTTGCATAACTAATGAATAAAATTATTTAAAATATTGATATTTAAAAAGATTAAAAATATTCACTTAAATATAATACACTCTTGACCTCGAATCCTTTTGTCATTGCTTGTGTTGACAGAAACAAGAAGTTTTAAAGCTTAATTCACATATGCAAGTAAATACTAACATAAAAAATAATATTCAGCAATATATGAAACGATAATTCATATGAAAACTGCTCAGTTATTTAGTGCTATTGATCATGGATTATAGGAAGGAAGCTCTAGGCCAAGCATTCTTCCCAATCCCTGCTCGTCAATTGATATATCCAAGAAAAAAATGTTGGAGAAGGGGAGGGGGAGGGGGCTGGAGGAAGGGAGGCTAGTTTATATCTACAATACCTGATTATATCTTCGATGAATGTCTTTGAGTGATTCAATTTGATCCTCGAGCTCTTTATCCACCGTTCTCTCCACCTGAAATCAGAAGAACATAGTACTAAGTCGCCTAATTATTGACACTACCTTAACCTCTGATTATAAGGAATCAGAAACCAGCGGGCATTGATGAAAACAGTAACTCCAATAGCAACAATATCAATTCCTTCATAATATTTCAGTAGGAATCGCTATCGTACTAATAATATAAGAGTTAACTTTACGTTAATAACAATAATATTAATAATAATAAAATAATTAATAAGTCACTCAATTAAATATTTTAATGCAATCGAACAACTCACCTT
Source organism: Baylisascaris schroederi (assembly GCA_006503575.1). Lineage (NCBI taxonomy): Eukaryota > Metazoa > Nematoda > Chromadorea > Rhabditida > Ascarididae > Baylisascaris > Baylisascaris schroederi. The sequence continues at coordinate 477,582 of QEWY01000125.1, read as the reverse complement.
GCCCAAGTTTTCACATATCGATTGCTTTGTTGTCTTATATGTTGTGACCGTCCATTTCTTCAACGAATCGATTTTTGCGGCCATTTGTGAAAGATCAGGTCTGAAACATATCAAACCCATAATCGATTCACCCAAATATTGACATTACCTAATTGCACAACGATTCTTAAATTATTTTATGATTCAATAAAATTAAGCGGAAAGTAATGAATATTAATAACGGTCCAAAAGTATGATTTGAAGAGATTTACAAAAATTTAATGAATAAGTGGTCTATTAACTCAAATTAAACATAAAAATCAGCCTTAAAGAATTTTATACCTACTAATTGCTATGTATAAAATATAAACACATAAACAATAATAATTATTGCATGGTTGAGCACAATTTAAATTTCGAATTAAACCAATAAGGAAAGGGGGGGGGAGGGGGAGAAGGGTGAAGAGGGAGTTCCAGAGTCAGGTCTCTCCCTCCCCTCCCCTCTCCAAAGTCTTACACTGTACTGACAACTCAGAATAACGGATCTTTAAGGTCTACAACAAAACAGCATTCCAATAAAAAAGCGAAAAAAAACCACATCCAAAATATCCAAAGAAAAAAAAAAGAAAAAAACCAACGTGTTGCAAACGACTCCACTCACTGATTGTCTCCAAGGTGCCGTATTTGTAGTATTAAGTCCGTTCGTTGCTGCAAAATTGTGTCGAAATTTATGATAAACGATAAGCAACAGATTTGGCGTCATTTCTCCTCTATTCCACTCCACTTCAATGCAGCAACCACACCGAATAACTACTTCTATATCGTATAAAAAATTACGAGGAATTTATACTAAGTATCGAAATGATTGTCTGTGCAAGTTATTTGATAATTAATTATAATAAAATAAAAAAATTTGAATAAATGCAAAAAAATGAGTATTTCACAAAAAAAAATCATCAAATAGCCTATAAAATTTGCATATTATTTAAACTAAAGTTACTAGAAACGTTTAAAAATGCAAAATTTAATAATTAGGAAGTATCGGTTGCCTTATGAAAGTTTCATGCTATGTTACTAATAATAATAAAAGAATATTCATGTTAGAATTCAATAAAATCAATAGAAAAGATTAAGATCTACCTTAATTTACATAGTTATTGCTATAGAATAGAAAATAAAATGCAAATTTTGATGATTGAAAGGGATCACTTAACAAAAATTTGCGTGAAAAATTTATCAGAAAAGAAATTTTAGCTTATGTGATACGTCTAAAATTTCAACTAAAATTATATTCCCATCAAATAGAACGTCAAAAGCAATGATAAGTCATTGCTATACTCATAGAAAATTTGTGGAATTAAAGAAAAAAAAACATTTTTCTTTTCATTTCCCATAGAATTTTGTGAAAAAAAAACCCCATAAAAATTTATCGAATTTTATTTCAATACAATAATTTCGACCACCCATTCCCTATAGGTAACAATTAGGCAGCAAATTTTTCTTTTGCATTTCAAATACATTGAATATTATCTATCAAAAGCATCTATTCTTTATAATAAGTGCATTGTAAAACAAACAAAAGCGATGATAAAAGAAAATTGATAACGACAAACTAACCTGTATCGATGGAATTACCTTCTGATGATGGCACAAAAATTGCACCACTTTCCGGCATCATCTGCAAAATTATTTCACTTTTCCACACTATCAAATCTACTCAATAACCGACCGGTCTTAAAAATACATCACGAAATGACAATATGTATATAGATATGTGATCCACTATCAAATCTACTCAATAACCGACCGGTCTTAAAAATACATCACGAAATGACAATATGTATATAGATATGTGATCCACTATCAAATCTACTCAATAACCGACCGGTCTTAAAAATACATCACGAAATGACAATATGTATATAGATATGTGATCCACTATCAAATCTACTCAATAACCGACCGGTCTTAAAAATACACCACGAAATGACAATATGTATATAGATATGTGATCCACTATCAAATCTACTCAATAACCGACCGGTCTTAAAGACGAACAACGAAATAACAATATGTATACAAACGAGTTACGAATTTAACAAAACATATAACGTGTATTTTACTGATGAAGTATTGCCAATAACCACTTGAAAAAATATCTATATCTTTGTGCTCACATTTCCACTCAATAATAATCATTGAAGCATTCGTAATGAAATAATTAAATTTATTGCTGCTCTTCGCTTATAATTTCGCATCCAAAAAACATATAACGCGTATTTTAGTTCAAACGGCAACTATTCTTCATAAATACTCATTAGACGAAAAGAGAGGAAAATAGAGGTTCATATGAAACGATGTTGCTAATGTTCTTTGAAAAAAGAAAAAAAAAGAGAGTTTATTTAAAAAAATAAACAAACATTTCGTTGAAACACAACTTGAGTGGCACTAATGTTTAATTTAAAATTTAATGTTTAATTTTTTTTTTTTGCAAGGAATACCCTTAGATTTTTGTTTGCCTTTTCTATGTATTTGGGAATTGAAATCGAATGGGGCGGAAATGCTTTGCAAAAAACATTCAACACCACCTGCAGTTCTCAGAAGGTGACGTAATTAAACAAATCGAAGAAATTCAGCATTATTGAAAAAAGAAGATCTACCTCATCCTTCCTTCCCATTCCCTCCTTCTCCCCTACGCCCTACCCCCTCCCCCCCTCCCTTCCCCACCTGAGTAGTTACATATTCAACCCGTACTCCAAAGATTTATGATACGCGTGTGGACTCGTTCTCAGATGTTCATTTCTCCAACCACTCTTTAACATACGACTTCAACGATGGCCTTTAATTCGGTCTAACGGAATAGAACCATATGGGAAACAAAACTTCCAGAATGAATTATTACGGGTGGTTTTTGCTCGAGGTGAAGATGAAGGTGGGGTGATATTAAGGGATTTTTGAGCTCCCACTATGAGGATATCTCAAGCAATTTCAACCTCATTGAAAAGTTCTCACCATTAGATCGAATTCAACGAGTACAATTTATCCACATTACACGTAAACAAACATCAAATAAATATCATCGATTAAAGAAAATCCAATACGGTAATAAATCCCATTATATTTCTAGCAGTTCAGTTCCCTTCGTTATATAGCGATCAACTTCGACGATAGCATAGATTTGAAAAGCATTACAAAAAATGGCTCAATTTGGATGCATAAAATTGCTTCTTATAAAATCGATTAAAAGCTTTAATAGCATCTAAACCCTAAAGATAATATATCAATTTGTATATCAATATCCCATATTTTAGAATACCTAAAAGTCGAACAGTACAAAAATGATTTAAGTATCTGTTCGATCGCTCCTTTCCATCAGTCAAATCAACTAGTGGATGGGAGATGAGCATTTCGAATCGATTCAATCCTAATATCAGGCCCTTAATATAGGAAAAATATTTTAGGCATAGTCATAAGAAATAAAAACAAAAAACAAAAAAAAAAGAAATAGAAGAAAACGGCAGTTAAGTATATATTAATGCAAATAAACAAAAAATAATTTAAATTTTGTACAGAAAGCGAAGAGCGCAATTCCACACGAAAGATTCATTGACAATTTAGCGGCTGTCAATAACCACAAAGACAGTAACCGGTTGTCAATAACCACGAAGACACTCGCATATCAACCGATACACCAATAAATATTCCCCCTACCAATCATTACATTATTTTATCATGAAAGGGTAGGGGATCAGAAGTAAAGAAATCAAGCCCTTCAACCATTTCCTCCAATTTTTTCTTAGGTACCATAAAATATTCAAATACGAAGTAAAGTGATTTAGAATAATTGCTAAGATCAATGCTCCTTTTCCCTTATTTCTAATGCTCCTTTGTGTATCAAATCTGTTCCACTTGTTCATCTCTCTAACTCAGTAATAATCACGAATATTTCGTGAATAATCTAAAAGAATAAAATAAAAGTAATGCTAGAAATGCCTTATACAAACTATAAATGGCTGATATTCATATTAATATCCCCCCAAAGTTGTACTTGAATAATTTCAGACTTGTCGAAAATCATACCAAAATAAACTGAGTGGTCGAATTAATGGTCAAACAACTTCTATATTCATAGTGAAAAATCCCTCATCGTTATAGGTAATATTACCCTCATCTATTACCAAGTTTTTATGGGTTAAGTGAAGCGAAAAAAAAACGAAAAAAAAAAACAAAGCAATGCACCGGAACAAAGCATTCAAACAACTAGCCTCAACCATATACGTATCGCATGTGATAGAACTATTTCATTTACATAGCAGCAAACAATAAAACTGTCAATTTCACTACAGAATCAAATAAGAAATATTGAGGAACAAAATATTTCTGAATCAAATAAGAAATATTGAGGAACAAAATATTTCAAATCTACTAAGATGGAAAAATTAATAAAAAAAAATTTTTTTTTTAAATCAATAAGTTAATTTTTCAGTGATCTTCGTTTCCTATCTCTCAAATTATTCAGCAGTAATTTAATCGTTTCTTAATCAATTCTTGAATCATTCCTCTCCCCTCTCTTATCTCTTAATAACTATTCACTTAGAATGAAACAACAGTAAATATCATAGATTTTATTTTTTTTATAAATACTAATTTTGTCGATAAATTTTAAAGAAATAAAAAAAATAGTACTCAACGAAAGTGAATTAATTTTCATATAAAGCAATTTCATCTTTAAATAAATTATAAAATCAATTATGCCAACTTCAAGTTTCAATCATTTATCACTATTCTGTTCCTCAGCCACTAGATCAACAATACAAACTGCCGTTCTTCATACAATACCGTATAACTTCAAATAAAAACCCTCTTATGATTCAAAGGATGGCAATGGAATGAGGGTAATTCTGATTCATAAAACCAGTCAATACCAAAAAAATAAAGTTCAATCTAGAGAACGTAAAGGATGATTTGTGAGGAGAGAGGGGGGGATGGGACAAGGGAGGGGGAAGGGAAGAAGGAAGAAAGGGGCAAAAAGAAGATGGAGAAGAGAAAAACAGAGGGGACATACAACGATGCTTACGAAACAACACAACTGTTCTGTTGACGTTTCATATTGCCGTTGGCGATTTCAATCTCTCTAAGAAGACGATCGAATATTTGTTGTACCGCCTGCAATAAGGCAATTATTCTTAATGAATGAGATTGCGATAATCGATAAAGCAAAAATGACCCATTTTATATTAAATCACTCGCAAAATTATTTACACCTCTTCCGATTTCATTATTATATTACTCTAAATAAAGTGAAGTTTAGTGCTATCAATAGAAACAAAATTAAAGCTTAACGGTAATATTTATTTAAATCCATTAAAGTGGGGATATCTAGGTTGCCCACACACTCTCAGCAAACACTTTTGAATGATTGCGCTCATTATTTATGGATAGACACTGTTTATATATATATATATATATATATATATATACTCTGTTATATGAGACCCGGTTCCGCTTGATACATTTTACAACTACTACACTTCAAGGTACCAAATTTGCCTCTTATCTAAGCCTGACCCCCGACTTTCACTTTGCAAATATGTTAGTGACGTGAGGTTCCGGTCTATTCACCTGGATCGTCGCCCTGTTAAAATCAAGAAAAGGTGAAATACTCCTTGGTGACACTTTTAGTCTAAGCCCCTTCCGGTTTGGCGAAAATGGGCTACTTCGATTATCCTATACGTTGAATATTAAAAGAAATAACGTGGTATGGATATAACTGAACTGAACTTGCAAGGTATTTGGCCAATAAATTGAGCAGTCTAACTGGTTGTTGGAATAATCAAAAGAGAATCAGGTCAAAACCTTCGCTTGCTATTCGCACATTCAACTTATGCGAACACCCATTTAGCGCTGTTTTTACCGTCTTTACCATGCATGCACCACTTAGATATTGAATAAACTCACCTACATACGACTCTTGCAATTCAAACAGATGCAAAATGGATAAAATTTAATAACCAATAAAATAATATTTGAACTTCTTCTGGCCAGTAACCTCCGGTCAAAAGTGGATAAAATATTTGAAACCATTGACAAAAATATTTCAACGAATGAGGTAATGCGGCCTGGCATTAAAACTACTGCCACCCGTTCACGATCGGATACGTCAAAGCCGAATCAATCAAATATTTATCCATGAGAATCAGCTAAATCAACTCAGATTTCAAGAACTATCTCTAAGTTATAACCCGAATTTTAATTCTTATGTGACTCACCGATCTCTTATATGCTCAGATATGTATTTCATATATTTTCTCAACATATGCGCCTTAGCAGCAGTTAAAATTTTTCATCGTCTCTCACTCACTATCATTTCGGGCACTCAATTGTTGATTTCTCTAAAAAGCAATAAATAATTTTAATATTCCAACTGTCCTATGCAAAAGGTTAGAGATTGATAAAGAAAAACGAACAGTATTGTCTTTAGCGGACGTTTCGAGAAATGCGGCGTTCCATGATGCGGCCAATTTCTGACCTTCTTCCATTGAAACTTGACGCGAATTATGCTGCAGATCTACCTTATTCCCCACCACAACCAAAGGAGCACTGCAAAAACGAATCATTTTCAACTATAAAAAACTATTCCACAAAATGTAAAACCACATAATATGCCGGATTAGATAAAAAATTTTCCACGTAATTACAAATGTCGTAAGTAACGAATAAAATTTCACAATATCCAATGACTATATCGGTGATTTCAAAAAACGAATAAAACTTCCAACTTGTAGGAAGATCATTGATTCAAGATCATGGATCAAAAAACTTCGTATTTAGAATCTCTTCCAGAAGTCAAAAGTTCTCAAATTTTCCGATCATGAAAGCTGTTGATGTCTTTAATCGATTAGATAATACAATACAGTTCAAAATGACCAGTTAGGCCACAACTCTTCTTCAATACTGATCAATCGTTTAGTGTTCGATCGTTGTCTGAGGTACTTGCTCATCATTAATTCAATTTAAAGATTCAGCTACATTTTCCAACTACCAATATCAACTGCCTCTGAGTGAAATAATTTACAACACATACCAATTTCGTAATATTTAAAAAAAATAAAATAAAATAAAACACGGAGGATGGAGATGAGTGATGAATGATGTGAAGACGAGAGGAAGTGGAAAGGTAAGGGAAAGGGGGAAATCCTTCTGCTTTCTATGGACTTCCGAATGACCCAATCTCCAAAAACCCTTCTTCATAGAGCTTATTAAATTCCACAGTTTTAGAAGCTTTTAGAGGCTCAAACTATATCATCGGCAAACTACATCATTCAGTACCACATTTTCCATAGCATAATCCTCCTTTATGAAAAGATAAGAATGCATTTATCACTGCATATGAAAAATATTTTCAATTCAAAATATTTAAAAAAAACTTACTCTTTATCGCCATAATTTTCCATTATTTTGTCGTGGATTGTTTGAATAATTTCGAATCTGAAATTAAAAAATTGGAATGAATAAAAACTATATACAAAATTTGATAATGAATAGAAATTGCTGTGAAAGTACTATTTATTTTAAAAATATTGTTCAATGACACATGCAGAATACTTGTATGAAAGAGGCAGAAGGCCGAAGGAAGGAGGGAGGGAAGGAGGGAGGGTAAGACCTTTATTGATCTTCGTTAACGATTCCTCCCCCTTTTCTCACCAACAAATATGTGAAAAGATCAATACCATCCAGCTCCCTCCCCCCATTCCTTTACCTCTTTATGACGGAATAATATAGAAATTGCTAACGTACGATTTTCTATCATCGATTGCGTAAACAAGAATATATCCATCGATATCGAGTGAACAACTGCGAGGGAATAACGAATACTCTTGCTGCAAAGATATAGCATTCTATTGGGATAATATTTCATTACGATTCCATTCCTAATCACAAAGCATTTAGAGAAATAATAGTTAAACAACGGAAATAATCGATCCTATTCTCTGAATTTATATATACCCTCAAGCACTCAACAACTACGTACAGCATCCCTCATTCAAATAACTCATATAAACTTTTTGTCGGTGATATTGAAAGAAAATTGTGCGTTTTTTTTGCTTAATTTCTCTACGATATTCGTATATCTTATCACAAATGGAATATAAATATGCTGAAGCTCATATTTTCAACAGCAAAAATTTACTTAAATAGCCAATAATACATAACAAATACCATGATTCTCTACTGGCATAAATAAATAAAATTATGAGCAAATCTTTATTATATTCCTCTATCGGCTTTTAGTTGCACAATAACAATGAATCAAAAAACACCACATTTTTGACACAACCTTCATCCTTTACTAATATGTTTTCTTCAACATACTTGTGTTTAGAAAATGCAATCTGATCTTCAAAATCCTGCCACTTGCCGACCTACTACTGAACAAGAGGAAAGGAGATTACAGGTGCAAACTCGGGAAAGTAATAAGCGAATTCATAAAAAAACAGTTTTATCCGCTTCGATGGTAACTTAATGCCACACCAACACCCATCACAACATTCATACCGTTCCATAGGAAACATCGAAAAGGCAATCATATAGGCATTAAGAAGATAGGATCATTTTTATATTATGTTGCATGCCAAATGAAGCCACTTTATTTCCCTTTTCTCTCTATTTGCTCCTATTTCCCAAAAAACATTTCCTGCCCATGAAGGAATATCACCATGACATGTAGAAGTAATCTGCAGGTAAGGAAAAATAAATCTAATGGGCTATCTAGAATTATTTGCATATTGAATGGCACAAATCACTGTGAATAAAATAAAAAAAAACTTACGCCTCTATCGTTTATCGGTAAAATATTAAAAAAAAATATATGATACCTGTCCAGCGGTATCGGTGATCTGCAGAGTGAATTCTCTGCCATTAAAACGATGTTGTTTGGTGTGTATGTCCTCTATTGTAGTATCGTATGCATCCGGGAAACTGCCATAGACAAATCTCAGTGTTATTGATGATTTGCCTAAAATACAACTACAACAACAACGAAGAAAGAAACGTTTCACCTCAGGTTAAGTATATTATTCACAAAGCGAGTAATTGAAATTTTAATACTGATAAATAATAGTCCAACCCTTTAAGATTGTCAGTTGTGGATGTCACTCTTCAGGTGCACCTTGTATGTACCTGCGAATGACGGGGATATCCCCTCCCCTCCCTTCTCCTCTTTCTTAACGAAGGATAGGTGATAGAGAGGATAATCAAGGGAGGAAATAATGCAGCATTACAGGCTGTTTACAGAATGCCACATCAAAAACTGTAAGAAACCCCCCTCCCCCCACTATATTTAATGGCGATAATTTACAAAGAGATGACAAAACTCAACTCACCAACACATGGATACCCCATTAAAGCGATCTTTCTTTGGATCGCGTTCGCCATCGTTGAGATAGTCACTTCGCTTAATAGAGACCACTTCGACAATAATATAACCCTGAAGGTTCACAAATTTACATATTTGCTTTCGCTTATAATTTTTTACTGTTGCAAAATAATCGAAACAAAAAAAAAGAAGAATAAGTATGCGCTCTTGCATCCCCCTCCCCTCAATCTAAGCAACCAATTTTATAAATTACCAACAAATAAAATAATTACTCAAATACGATGGTACCTGATGATGATATCATGACCTGAAATGTTGTATTTATAAAAGAGTTTTATTCATAGCTCGATGAGCAAATACTAATCTGCTTGGGGATCCAACATTGACCAAAAATAAAACAAGCGTAGATATGCGTTCATATTTCAACAGATCCAATCGCTGCAATAAAAATTCCACAGGGTTATTAAATCGATATAAAATGAGAATTTGATAGAGTGTAAAATATACGACGAACATAACTAGGTCGGTAATATATGACATAATGAATATAACAATAATATTAAAATATAATAACGTAAAATCAACATAGTATTAAAATATATAATAAAATATTAAAATAAATAATAAATATAAATTAGTGGTACTTTAGTTGTAATATGGAATATGAAATAAACCATATAAACGTTAGTGATCATGAAAACATCTAATTTACAAACCAGATGAATTTGTTGAATTCATATTTGAGTTTATATTCGAAAGATATTAAAGACCACCATTTGGACAATAGTTTTTTACTTATTTATTTATTTTTGATTTCAAGGAATTTATTTGAAATAGTGATATATGCAAGCTGAACATACAGCTAATAACTACAACGGATGCTTAGCAATCAATGAATAGCACAAAAACCTCAGCCTGAGGTAACGCTAACATCTCCCTCTCTCTTTTTCTCTAAAAAAAAAACACACACACACACGCACATAGAGGACTCAATCAGAAACTTCTCTCTCTCTTGACCGGAAATGCTAACCTACGTTGTATTATTTATAGTCGGGAATTACTAAGAAATCGTAGGTTTATCAAGTTTTCGAGAAAACTTCTAGGGAATCGGCTGGAAATTATTGACTTATAATATTGAAGATTCTTATTTGTTTTTGCTAATAGAGAAGATTGAAAATGATGATAAATGAATGGTTCTTCAATATTAAAAAAAGTGGAATATTGATTATGTTTATAAAAAATTTCGTATAGCATTTAACAGTATTAGCTTCACTGAGGTCAAGAATAGGCCTCAACGCATACGATTTTGACCGAATTTTTAAATTTCTTCTTAAAGTTGTAATCAACGAGCGATTATCGACGAGGTATTTTTCAGGATTCAATTCAATTACTTCTGGTATTACTCGAACACTTTACTTATATTCTATACTATTTACCAATGATCTACCCGAACTTGTAATTCAGTCAGAATTAAACCTCAGCAATATCCATTCGTTCTTGATGAATGTTCAGGAATGATCTCAACAGTCATAACAGCCTACCCAGGAAGGTGGGTAGTCACTTTTTGGAATTATTGGCAATCAAAAGTAGCAGGTATCTCCC
>QEWY01000125.1:448577-466571 GCA_006503575.1 Baylisascaris schroederi | reverse complement strand
TATATATATATATACCATATATATACATATATATATAATACGGATTTAAGTGAACGTAATTGTTAAAAATATATAAATATTACAGTACTTAAGAAGTAGTTGATTTACTCTTGCAAAGAAAAAAACGAATTTGTTTATCACTAATAGTTGATATTATTTCTGATAAGGGATATCAGTATCAATTCGTGTTATAAACTGAATAAATCAATTTCTTAAATTTTTCTTATATGGCATCTTCCGGAAGTATTTCGACATATGCCACCACGTATTTGCACGGAGCCGGAATATTCGTTTGATGGAGTTGAAAATAAAAAAAAAAGAAACTCCGAAGATCAACTCCGGCTCCATTTATAGGTTGAATTTGTTGAATTCATATTTGAGTTTATATTCGAAAGATATTAAAGACCACCATTTGGACAATAGTTTTTTACTTATTTATTTATTTTTGATTTCAAGGAATTTATTTGAAATAGTGATATATGCAAGCTGAACATACAGCTAATAACTACAACGGATGCTTAGCAATCAATGAATAGCACAAAAACCTCAGCCTGAGGTAACGCTAACATCTCCCTCTCTCTTTTTCTCTAAAAAAAAAACACACACACACACGCACATAGAGGACTCAATCAGAAACTTCTCTCTCTCTTGACCGGAAATGCTAACCTACGTTGTATTATTTATAGTCGGGAATTACTAAGAAATCGTAGGTTTATCAAGTTTTCGAGAAAACTTCTAGGGAATCGGCTGGAAATTATTGACTTATAATATTGAAGATTCTTATTTGTTTTTGCTAATAGAGAAGATTGAAAATGATGATAAATGAATGGTTCTTCAATATTAAAAAAAGTGGAATATTGATTATGTTTATAAAAAATTTCGTATAGCATTTAACAGTATTAGCTTCACTGAGGTCAAGAATAGGCCTCAACGCATACGATTTTGACCGAATTTTTAAATTTCTTCTTAAAGTTGTAATCAACGAGCGATTATCGACGAGGTATTTTTCAGGATTCAATTCAATTACTTCTGGTATTACTCGAACACTTTACTTATATTCTATACTATTTACCAATGATCTACCCGAACTTGTAATTCAGTCAGAATTAAACCTCAGCAATATCCATTCGTTCTTGATGAATGTTCAGGAATGATCTCAACAGTCATAACAGCCTACCCAGGAAGGTGGGTAGTCACTTTTTGGAATTATTGGCAATCAAAAGTAGCAGGTATCTCCCCCCCCCCCTCCCCTCCTCCTAACCAGAATTACTTCACAAACAAAGATGAGTTTCTGATAGAAATCACTACTGGCTTACCACTAGACCTTTATCGTTACCCCACTCAATGCTTCTGAAAATTTAATGCCATTTTCATAGTTTTATTATTTAAATGCTTAAATAATTAAATATTATAGATGTGAATAAGTTGATTGCATCTTCAAAGATTTATTTATGATCTCTATGGATGTTGAGTGTTATACATTTCAAAAGTTTGAATTCATTGCTCGTTTTATATATCTTCTATTCTTTTAACCTTTTTATTTACTATTATAGCTTGATATACCTACAATACTTGACGTTGTGTAGTCCGTGTTATATACAAGATCGGAAGAGCGTCGTNGCAATTATCCTACCAAATGCAAAAAAAAAAAAAAAAAAAACGCATACCCTGTCAAGAAACTTTAGCATTCGTTTCTTTCTTCAATTACAAAAAACAGTGCAAAAGAAAAGAATTCCATTATACGATAGCTTGACTTAGTGAAATAAATTGCAAAAAAAAAAAAAAAAACGCCACAGTGTTAGTCATCCTGGCGTGCTTTCCTACTTACTTAATGCACGCATTATAGTCGCCGCTCTGAATTCTACAGCGCTTTATGAAAGCCTAACAAAACGGATGTTGTTTGTTATCTATATTTGTTGCCAAATTATGCAAACGCGTTTAAAAAAAGTATTTTTTGTGTTACTGTATAGTCATCATATTCATGGCGACCGGACAAATGCGCCTCCACTATGTGGCCATCAGCTGGAAGCCTAGGTTTATTTTGGAGTTTAGGCTACATTTTTATATTCGTCATAACAATAGCACACCACAATACAGGCATAAAACACCTGTAATAAACCACTGAACAGGTAAAACCACCCGGCTGTAAATAATTGAGACACCAGTAAAAATGCATTCGATGACGATCAAAAATGGTTACCGTCCAATTGAAAAAGTTCGCTACTAAATAGTCGCAGCGTTTTCGTTGTAAGAATACTTGAATAATTTGAACTGACCGTAATCCTTATTGCATTTGCCTGAACATCAATAAACCTTCATTGATTGAAAACGAGAGCGGCGAAAATGAGGTCGATTCGTTTGCGATGAAGCGTGTTGCATTTTCATTCTTACATTGTGGAAGGATTTTTCCGCTATTTTTTTCTGTTCTCTTTTTGCTAATATTTATTTATTATCATATAGGGGCGTATTATTTCCGGTTTTATTTCCGGTTTCTGTCGTCATTAATAACCTGCAATCGTATATTGCCCGGTTGGTTTCTCGGCGTTTCCTTATTTACGTCATATTTCAGTGTGGAATTTTCGCATTGGATTTTATTTATATTTTCACCCGCAAGATGATTGATGAAAAAGTTCAACGATCCAGCTCTTTACTATTGGTATGTGCAGGGAATAGAGTGGGAAAATGTAAAGCTGGAGTTCAGGGAAGTTTGGGGTGGGGGGGGGGGGGGGGGGGTATCTTCCACCGCATGCCTGTGAGGCGAATATCTCTTTCTATTCGATTTACTCTGTTGTTTGTAGCGATGTTGTAATTCTCTCATCGAACCGTAGAGAAGATTAGTAGAATCTTTCAATTCAGATATTATCGGCTTTTGTTCATTCATCGCTGATTAGAAGTTATAGCTTAACAAAGTGAAACATTGAAATTGGTAGGTAATATTTCCGTTGAAATTGTTATCACCGGTTTAGTGGGCTTTTCTTTCGATAAGCTTTCGCTATGCTTTATATTCGTTTCTATTTTCAAGCATATTTTAAAACTTTTTCTAATTTGCCAACTTATTTATGATTATATATATATATATATATATATTTATATATATATATATATATATATATATTGTTTTTTTTATGTGAGATACACATAGTACAACTTAAGCCATTCCACTTAACATCGCCTAATACTTCGAGCATTGGCTTAACCAGGTTGGAAATCGAGCATTACAGTCACAGTTGGCAGCTGCTTATTGCGATACTTAAGTGGTGCACCACGTGTTACCTCATTAACTGTACTAATAAACGATTGCAACATATGTGGATATTTGGTGGGTGATGTCATAGAAAAATCGACATTTTGAAAATGAATCGTCTAATAAAAGAGAATCGTTGAATGCGGCTGACTCAACTAAGTTGTAAAAAATGTGTTACGACCAACTCGTCTTCCACTTGCAAATTTCGATATCGATTTATATTTTTGGTCGTTTTATCACTTTCCAACTCGAAATCTTCGCTAGCAGTTTAGTAGAGCGTAAGTCGTTTCGCCCAATGATGGAAAAATAGCGAATTGAAAACAAGTGAAATAGTTTAGCAGGGGAAACATTTGTTTTCAATTTTCAAATTTTATTTGAATAGCAAAAAGGTGATTTATAATTTTGCATGAGTGACATTTGCGCCGTAAACAAAAAACGTTTGTCATAAGTACGAGAGTGCGACGGATAACGCTTAAAAAAGCTGCAATGAGGGAGGCGAATTTTAATTTTTTTTATTTTTCGATGTTTTCGGCAAATACCTAAATGTATAATGCGTAGATAGCCGTTCGCACAAATAATTTGCTGAAATGACCGTTCGCGTAAATTCCATCGTCACATAGACTAATTGTTATATTTTTATTAGCTATTTTAGTGAAGTTCGCTTTTAAAGCATCTTATTCGGTTATTCGCTATTCTTGAAAATTTGACAAATCAACTTAAGTTGGTTTAGCAGGCGCACAATTCGAGTGCCGTTGCATTCACGGCTTTTAGTTCTCTCAGCACATGCTATGTTGTTTGCATTGTGCCTTGATGTCTAGTATGACATGCTGTTCTATCTATCTCTTTCTATTTTTTTTTTATCTCATTGCCTAGCTTCTCGATTTATAATGTGCTTTGCCGTCGTCTTCATTGTGCTTTCGTTTATTTTCCTAGTCGTGTGGGTTTTGAAATTTGCGTTGCCGTTTTTTTTTTTTTTTTTATTATTTTTTATAAATTGAATAAGTGGATTGATTTGAATATTTATGAGTGGATTTTTATTTCATTAACTATAATAAAATTAAGCTTGATGAAGATGCAGAAAATGGATAAAGTAAATCCGTATAGTGCTTGAGTGGGTTGAGATTAAAGGATTAGGAAACTGATTTAAGATCCTTTTACCAAATATTTCGGGAAGTTAGCAGGATGTATTGAATAATTTTGAATTACGCTTAATACTGCCTGACATTAATGAGGCTAATATGTGAGGAGGGTGGTTTTAGTTCCTGCTAGAGAAAAAAAGAAAAGGAAATTAAGGTGCCAGATAATGGTGATAAGAAACACATGGAATAAACAGGGGGGGGGGGGGGGGGGGGGGGGAGGTGAGCGGAATGTTGAGGATGTTGGCGCGAATGACTAAGAATTTTCCGACGTTAATTTTTTCTTCCAGGTCTTTGATGCTTTCTCATATTCTTCTTGCTGAAATGTTTTGTGTACTTTAATAATGATTGAAATGTTAAGGTAGAGATATGAGGGTAATAGAGATCGACGGTAAGTCTTCCATGTATGCGGATGTAAGGATGAAAAGTTCAACGTTGTAATAGAAGAATGGCTTTGGTGGCGTTAGTGTGACGCAGATTCTGTGTTTGAGGATTCTGTAGGAACGTTGAGTAAACACCACTATTAGCATCTCGGAAGAAGTTGTATGCTTTAAGAAAGGAGAGGGATCACATCGGTTTGAGATCTTCGAGTGGGATTGGTGTGGTCATTGATCTCAGCTATCCTGATCCCTGAATATTCGTATGTGAATGCCAATGTTATCGAATGTTTTTACTTTCTCGCTTGCGAAGTAATCTCTTTCATAGAATTGTTTGCAGGGTGAGTATAAGCCGACGATCCCGTTGGCAATCGAACATTTCTCTTCAATCGAAGGCTTCGATGTTTATGCGTTTATTTTGAGTGGATCTGAAATGACATCCAAAGAAGAACGAAAAGTGCTGACAATTCAGAAGAAGAAGAAGAGAAAGAACAAGAAAAAGGTTTGCGTTCATTCAATGAATCTTTTATTGCTCATTCTTGACGAGCAACTGTCCTATTCGTTTGCATCACATTTCAACAACATCCATCCTTTATGTTCGATCACTAAACAATCTTCTTAGAAGCGATTCAAAATTTGCATATAAGAAATTGGCATATAGAAAACCGGTCATCAATAAACGAAAATAAATTGCAAGTAGATATGGAAAATGGCAATTTTGACGGCAGAAACACTATTGTTTTATTATTTTTACTTAGATTTATTCTAATTTTCTCAATTAAAGGTGTTACTTTTTAGTTGATATTCTTTGGGCATAAAAGCTTTATGTGAGGTTATCTGCATTTTAAGATTTGAGTTGAAAATTTCGTAAAGCTTATAGCCGATGGGAAGTTAACTTGATTTCGTAATATGTGGCCAGAATTATTGATTTTTTCGCGGCTAAATGCAGTATTATTTGCCTTGAAGTTCGCCCCAATCTGTGTGTTGATGATTTGTTGCGATTCACTTTCGTCGTATTCTTGTGGCAAATGCCTCGAAGGCGACCTATAATGACATTTTTTCGATGTTATTTCGTTTGATAGAAATAAATAATGTGGTGATTAAATACGATCTGAAGTTATTTCCATTTTTCTGCAAATTTTCATAGTTACGGAATCGGATTTTTGGAAGATAGGGGATGAGAATATTTGGTTAATGATTCGAACGCTTGAATTTTTCTTTATTTATTTATTTATTTATTTATTTATTTTTTGAGGGGGTTATTCACTGCTAAGTTGAAAGCATTGGGAGTGATCGCTGTAGTGCTTGACTCATCGAAGTTCTGAACTGTATTGGGTTATGTTATAGCATATATTTTTTATTTCTAATTTTTTATGTTATGTATTATAATATAAATAAATTTAAATGAGTAAATTTAAGTAAGTGTGTTTTAAAAGTTCGAAAAAATTGTATATTGTTCGATAGAAAGTGCTTTGATCATTGATCGGTTGTAACAAGCTTCATATAATTGCGGAGGTTTGAATTGCGTACATAAATACTAGCAAAGAGAGCGCGGCTTTAATTTCCTTTTGCAGGAAGCTAAATAATGCAGTGGGGAATTCTCTTCCCTAAAGTTTGCCGGAGGGGAATTGATGGGAAATGTTTCTCTCTCTCTCTCTTTTTTTTAAGATAGTTTTTGTGACGATGACTTCATAATTAAGATTATATTCGCGATAAGACTTCTGATTTCTAATGTATAGGTTCGAAGAAATGATAGGTTGTTGGATGGGTGGCATTAAGTGAAAGGAGGAGAAGGAATGAATGGTGATGGAATGCGGTATAATGCAGTAGGCTTTCGACTTGACAACTAATGAACTAATTATTAGAAATTTTGTGATTTGCATCGTATCGTTGCTCGGTTTCTATCGTTTTGGGTGGTGTTGACGATCCACTCGAAATCATCGTTCCGTTATTAACGAGCATCCACCCAAAATTTTATACCACTCACTTCTTTTCCATCTGAATGATCCCCATTATTGTTTGTCTTTTTTTTTTTTCAGTTTGTATGTATGCACGTTGGAGCAAAATTAGGAGTGTACACTGGATTTGAGGCATTGGCGTCTTTAAATCTGAAAGTAAAATAATCGTATTTTAGAATTAAGCGATGTGGGTGGTTAGTTTAGAGTTATCGGGGTTCGTTTATATTTTTGTGTCGTACTTATTGCAAATAAAATAGGGATTTGTTATGGTTCAGCGAGGCAGTTGTTACCTCCTTCTCTTACTGTGAGATAAAAAGAATGGCATCTTTTCTATAACCATTTCTTATATTTGATATTGAAATGTATATTCACTAGTCTTTCTTTGGTGCAAATGGGACATTAAGGGACCACTTCAGAGTATTCTGCGGATATTGTTTTGAAGAAGGGGGAGGGGTATTAGAAATGTTTAACGTGCGGGTAAGGCGCAGGTACCAAATTACCTGTGCATGTAAAAAGTACGACATTCTGGACATTCATACGATCTTTTTCTATGAGGGAATCGGACAACGTTGTTTTTAAGCGAGTGCTTGCCCCTTGGAAGTGTCGAGGCTGTTATCAGTCTTCGCCAGATGCTAAAAATAACATTTTTGAGGGGTCATAGATTTTAGGTTTCAAGACAGAGAGAAGGGGGGGGGGTATTTTAGCTCAGAAACTTTAGTTTTTCAGAAGTGATATTATTGGTGTGTGAAGTTTTAAAATGGCTTGGAAACTGATATGAGTGAACGTTCACCTGAAATCGAAGAAATTTTCGAGTCAGAAAGCATATTATGCGTTGATTTTTTCATAGTTTAGAAGCTTAATGTGTTATCAAGTTCCATTCGAACGTTTTGCATATAAGCACATGCTAGAATTTATTAGGGAAAAGATTTCGAGAAAAGATTTTGTTGAAGTTTTCCATTTCTTTAAGTAAGGGTTCTTTCAATAAGTAGTTTCTCTAAGAGAGTGAATTACGGATTAATCGTTTAAAAAAATTGTTGTAAATTTTCTCACTTCTTTTTGTTTTGATTTACTGAATTTTTTAAATTTTGTTAAGGTAAAAGTCTTGCCTTCAGTTAAAATTTTAGATTTTAGTGGGCAATTTCGATTATGAAACGTCTGCTAGTCACTGAAGAAGCAGTCGGCTGGAAATTAATGGTAGCATCATTTTTCTAAGTTTATGAACTGTTAAAGTTTAAGAAGTTAATGAACTATTTGGAATGGGAGAGGGGGGGCTGGATGTTAATTTAAAGGCTCCTATATAAGAATGAATCGGGAATTATGTTCACTAGGTAGTTTAGTATGTGGCGATATTAAAGAAGTGGAATTTTTTAAAGTAATTTCTCTTCGGAATTTATTTCTTTTCCGCGATTTGACGTCCACATAGCCGTTGATTTTACCTGTGATTTTTAGGTAGTGTATTGCTACTGGAATATGAGCCAAAATTAATGAAGGTGAATATTGTAGTGACGTTGTGCTAGTAGGTACAGAGATTATCATCGTACACTTATTTGTTCAACGATTATCATCGTCGACTCCAGGGCAGTAATTGCTCCTTGCATTGATAGTTGATCTGTACATAGGTGGTTGTTTTTTGTTTTTTTTTCTCAGCTGTAATGTCATATGGTATCTTTTTTGAACGTTGATGAAAGGGATGATATCTGCTTAACATAAAAAGCGTTTGCTATTATTCTGGCATTCTAATAACTGAGATATCGATGACGTCATATTGCTTTAACAGAGGTTGCCACTGCTTATGAATATATATATTAATTGTTGAATTATTTAATGTGGTTAGCTTCGATATACTTTCTACTTGCTTTTTTTTTTATTTATTTAAATAGAATGGAATATACTTCGACAAATCGTTAGATGTATGAATTGCTGGCAGAGCACAATTGATTACTTAAAGTAAATGCCAGTCTTTTGAAGCTTTTCGGTAGTACTTCGCTGTATTATTGTCATTCGAATTAAATTTTATAGGAAAATTGTGAGAGGATGTAAAATGCTAACAATAGGTTTTATATTTTATTATATTTAGTGGATGCATGCCGATTATAAAGGGGTAACATTTCTGATGACTTGTTCAATTTTGTATTATTTGGTGATTGGATTTTTGAGGTTCAGTAAAATTTTAAGCAACCGTGGATTTTTTTTTTAAGAAGGACTGGTTATGTCTGTAGATTATATTATATTATTATATAAAATAAAAAAGGTTTTGTTTTAAAAAATTGTTGGTTTATAAAGACAACAATCTTCATTATAGGTTTATGTCTAGGTGATCATCTTAAAAGGCGAAGAAATAAAAAATATATATATATATATATATATATATTCATGAGGAAATTTTGGAGAAGGAAATGAAACATGTAAGGTGATGCTTGCAAGTGTTTCAGCTGTTGTGCGGCTGCAAGCGATTTGCTTTGCAAGAGTTGATTTTTTTTTTCCGCGCAAACACGTTGCTGAAGAATTTTTGCCCCCGCATAACGAGTTCTAAATTTTTCGCATTGAATTTTTTTAATATATTCAAGCAGATTGTGAACATATGTGCATTATTTTTCTTTTAAATTTTTTATACAAAATCATTGAGAGAACTCCCTACAACGGATATATATTTCTAGTGGGCAAATTCATAGGTTGGTGGTGGAATTTTTTTGATTATTATACGTTTTTTTTTATTACAGAGGAAGTAGTAATGAAGAGAAAGCAAGTGGTCATGCACTATAAATTAAATGAATTATGTCTTATGATCTTTTCTGATCGGCGGTCGATGCGGACACGAGTAAGATTCCGTCGAAGAGATTATATAACTCTAATCTGTAGGATGTGGGGGAGGGGGGGGAGGGGTGGGGGAGGGAGGGATGCAAGGGTATTTCTCGTTCACTTGTAATCGGTCGTTGATTCGATGTAAGGAAGTCTTAAGTAGTGGAGGCATGTGAGAGGTTCTATTCTCTGATGATTGCCTGCATAATTTTTAAAGTTGATTGCTTACTGTCAAATTTCGGATGCAACAAATTAGATCATTAAACAACATTTCGAAGATTGTTTATTTTAAGTGAAAGAGTTCATTTTTTCGATTTTTTTTTTTCCTTCAAGATATCTTCTAGAAAAGCAATGTAAACGACTAAAATATGACATCTTGTCTTTATAGTTTTTAACGGAGAGAAGCTTAATGCCACTGATTTGATATATTGGTATCCGTGAAGAAACTAGTAAATATAGCTTAGCGGATTTATAAGGATTGGTAAATATAATTGACGAATTTTGCTATTAAGAATGCGACTAAAATTCGAAAAAAATTTTGGAAAATCGTCAACCGATACCGCCATTTTTCTCTCAATTGGAAACATTTTTAGTCGGTGTGCTTTTGAGGTGGCAATCGCTTTCACTGATTAGGTTGCTATATATGTGACAAAGTCTTCTTGAATTTGTCGTTTATATGTAGGTATGCTGTGCACATTGGTATTTGTTTCCCACATATGCTTAACACCATTTTTAGGGAGATATCAATAAGAAAAAAAATATTGATATGGATGATGCTGAATACTTTTTATTATTATTGTTTGTGATTGTATCATAAACGACACTTTTATATGCAGTTGCAGATTTGCATTTATTGAGCATTTTATGGCGACATTATGCCAATGCCTATATATGTTTGTGTCTATATGTCTAATGTTTTCAACTAGAAGGGCACTAAAATTATAGCTAGGCAGTGGGTGGATGGGGGTGGGGAGGGGTGGTTATTTCCTTCAGAAATCAGGTTGATCCATTAACTTCGAAACGAGCTACGATTATTATTGACATTCCGGGGGCTCCTAACTGGAATTTTAATTCTATTTTGTAGTCTGCCTAATTGAAATTAGAAACATCGTAATCTGCCCAAAATTTCAGTTCGACGGTTGGACCCATGCGGATAGTCGGATCAGTTGATTATGGATGTATTATTCGCACGTTTTATTGTTTTTTAAATACTTATGAAGGAATTGGTTGGTTAAGTGAACGGGTATGCATATACATCGTGCCAGCTCGGCTGGCACGCTTGTTCGCTTGTTGATTTGACTTAAGCACTATTTGAACAATGGGGTGTGTTTAGCGTCTAAGGAAGGTGTCATCTTTTTTTTGATATTTAACTTATTTAAATATCACAGAAACTTTCTTGAAGTCTATGGCTGTTTAGAGACTAAGAACTTGTGTTTTATAGTTTATTCTTTAGCATATGCAGTAAAAATATTTGCGCTACTTGCTATGCAAAACCGAAATTACGACGTTGCCTTTATCTTCGAAGAAGGGGTTGATGTCGTAAGAAAGGAAATTTATCGATTTTTTTTATTGATTTGTTGGGATGAAGGGGAAGTGATGGACGACTTTCTTTGTTCATCTGAAAAATTTCTGCTTGGATTGTCATACCTCTTTCCAGCCTTTGTATCGTCCTTAATTATTAAGAAAGCTTTGCTGATTATTGGCATGAATGTGAGAAGTGATGATATGCAAAAAGTGTGTAATGAAATCAGGATCGCAAGAGCCATTTCTTCATGATATCTAAGCATCTGACAAAGTGCTTGCACTTAATGGATTGTGATTGGGTATGTGGTTTTTTTTTTTTTTTGGAAATCTTGGGATATTCGGAAAGTTTTGGAAAAGAAATCGTGCATTATTGGAGTATTTGAAAGGCCTAGATGAGAGCGTAGTTTGCTGTTACTCAAAATTTTTAAATATTTTTGCATCGCTCTCATCCACTAACTACGTATTTTGCATATATTATGAAGTAGGGCTTATAGCATAGCTTTTATTCTACCATACAAGATCAAAGTCATATGTTCACCTAATCGAAGAAGTTTTCCGTCACGAATTAGCTACAGTAATCTTTTTTGGGGTGGGGGGGGGGTTGAATTGTTGGAAGTATGCTACTTGACGACACTAACGGAAAGGAAAGAAAGCGTAAAGACGCATCGGTCTCTATTTGGTGTTTCATCGTTGAAATGTTTTTTCTTTGTCACTATGGTTGCGTGTGTTCCATTAGCGATTTGCCTTCTATTTCCTTCAATCTATAATATTTCGGCTTTGAAGAGTGTGGAAGGTTCGTCATTCTCTCTTGTTTCTTATTATTTTTATGATGACAACATTGAAGTCGATTGCATTTACTAATAAGGTATGGTATCCGTTATTACTTTTTATGAATTCTATGGGGTATCAGTTTCCTTTTATTGGCTATGGGATAGTTCGAAGCAGAGGCAACGATGAGAGTCGAATGAAGAATTCAATGCGTGATATTTAGATATTTTTGTAGTTAGATGAATATCGATAGCATAGGGATTTATACTTGAAATAAAGTTTAGAAGGAAATAAAGTGTGAAGTGAGGGGAGATGCAGATTGGATTAAAGATGCAGCTTAGAGTGGAAATGCTTCAATGCGTTATTTATTTTTTTATTTTTTATTTTTTATTTTTTAAACTGAGATGACTAGGGGGCATGAGAGCGACGTGTGTCTTTTGCGTTAGTCTGCAATCAATAAGCATTTCATGCATCTCTCTCTCTCTCTCTCTCTTTCAGTGAGCGTCTCCATCCGTTCGCTCTTTCTGCGACAATATTGTCGCTTATAAGTTCATATAGCTGTTTGCATTGGTTGAACTCCTTTAAAAGATTTTTTCAATTGGTTAGTTTAATTGCTGTTTTATTGACGTCTTTATTTTATGTTTTTTTGTTTATTTATAGTATGGCATTATGATAATCCCCCAAATGCATTGATGTGTTTGTTTGTGTAGCAATCTCAGTTGTTTTTTTTTCTTGGATGGCTGTAGCAATGAATTTTTCAAATTTGATTGGTCTTTGCGATGGCGTTGCAGTTGGTCTTTATCGTTATAAAGCCTTGAAGATGTTGAGGTGCTTTTATTTGTCTTTTGGAAATTTGCATATGCAAAGTGTATCGTTTATATAACAATATCGTTTATTTGAGTAGGCATGCCCGATCGGTAGTTTCAACGTGATGGGAAAGAATATGTATTTCTCCAGGCTTGCATCTACGCTTGTTTATATTTGTGATATTCAGAATGGGGAAGCAGGGTAACGAGCAATGTCGGAAGAATTCAAGCATAATCTTTTGGTTGAGAATCTGCAATGCAACTACGGCATTCCTGAAGAAATAATTCAGCTTATTCGTTGAGATCCTGTCAACTTACTCTTTATCTCTTCGGGCAAATGATCTAATCCGTTTTTCATTAATTTCTTTCATCATGTTTGAAGTGAAATTTCATAGGAAATATTTGTCTGGAGTAGGAATGCAAAAGGTTTCTTTTTCTAAATGGATTTCTTTCAGAATGCAGCAAAACCGAAGCCCGCATTGGTTGCTGCGAATGGTGCAGAGCTATCTCCCACCGATAATACGTTAGTTTTTATTCATTATGAGTCTATTGATGTGGATTACAGCACGAATACGTGTTTCCGTGATTTGACCGTGTTGTATTTGTGGATTATTGGCTGTAGTTTGTTGTGAGAGGATTTTCGGCGGAAAACTTTCGTGCCATTCCAATTGCATTAGTATTATTGTTACGTTTTATGTTGCATCATCGATGTATTAACACGGTCCAGGTGGTGATTTTTATTTTATTTTTTTTATTGGCTGTTCTTTGTTTCATTTAGTTGTTCAGAGAGTCGACTTTTTGTAAGATACACATATATTTCCTTTCTTTACGGCATTTTATTCGTCATTGCGTTGCGTTTTTAGCTGTAAGGTAGTGCTAATTAAAGGGGTGAATTATTGCGATTAATATGTGGTGATGTGGATGGCAGTCACTCTGGCTGAGAGTGGTTAATTGCATCGAAGCATATCATATCTCGATAACGGCACACAGTTTTAATGACAGAGCAAGCTGAATTGTATTTTATATTTTAAATTCAGACAAATGTTGTTATTGTTGTTAATATTTAGCAAAATATTTTAAATTATTGCCTGCGATTAAAACCGGATGGAGCATATAGGAATATGGCATCTGCGAAAAATTCAATGCGAGAGAGGAAGCGGATCCTTCCGTTTAAAGTGCCCTCTATTGCTTGTTATCGTTGTGAAGGAATTTTCGGAGATGCTATCACAGGGGTTCAAAAAAAAACTGAGGGTTTATCAGGACATAAAATAATAGAACCATAAAGTTAAAAGGTACTATACATAGCGGTGTGGTCTACATCAAAGTTTTTGTTGTTCCTTTTGTTGTCGTTTTGTCCACTGCATGCTTCTCACATATGCTTGGAATGTTGATAGCACTGCCTGAAGTGGCGTTAGTGTTCGCTCTTCCTTTAGAAAACGGTATGAAATTCTTTCCTTAAAGAAGTTTTTTATTTCCGGCTTCGTGCATTAAAGCAGTTTGCGGCTGTACGTGTGTTTTATGCATATGTGCATAAATGGATGAGCATAGATGTTTAAACATTTGTGTATAATAACCGGAAGGACTTTCAGTCACTCAACCGATCAGATGCAATAAGTGTGTTGTGAATGCGTAGAGGGTGCCTCGTGAGTGTTAATTTAATGTTATATAAAGGCATCGTGCAAATTTATTAAGAGGGAATTTTTGTCGTTCGCACCATTTTACCCCTCAAAAAGCGCTTAAATGTATAAGTGAATTTGAATGTTCACGTCGAATGTTTGTTTGCATTCGCCTTTTAGATGAACCTTTTACTGATTATTAATTATGGATCAGTTTGGACGCGTTATTCCCCTAAATCCATGGAAAGCTATGAAGTTTTATATATAAACCTGCGGAAAGATTGGATGCATGAGTCTAGCGGTTCGCACGTTTTTCCCGAAGCAGTGGAGTCCTTTCTCCATTCCCAATCCATCCTCTTCGTCGTAGCCTACCCAATGATTCGGTTCGTTTGCAGGTGGCAGTTCATGAGTTGCTATTTAGAGGTGTTTGGGCTGTATAGTGGCTTGATTACCCCCAACTCCTCTTCCTTTGTGCTTTAGTATATGGTGATCAAGAATAGCCCACTCAGTGCTTCTTAATGCTGGGATGGATTTGAACCACTTATTAAGGTGGCTGTCGTCGTTGATTATGATGAGATGTACTTCGCTATTTTTGCAGATTTTGATACTTCATCAGTCGGCAAGCTGTCGGAGACGAGTTTTAATGTTGAAGTTGATATAGCAGTTTTAGGAACGAGTATATTTCATTTAAATGCAAATATAAGCTTTGATAATTCGGTTTATTGATTGAAAAGGTGCCAGTTCTATAGCCTTTGTAGATTTTATTACTTTTTAAGAAGTAAGAAGTTTTAATTTTTTTGAATATTTTCTTGTAGTCTTATATCATTCGTCCTCTAGAAGTTTTATAGTTTTCAGGTGGTTTTTTCAACGAACTAGGCTTCCTCCTTCTTACTTCCCTTTCCCCACCACCTTTGAGGAGCTCATGTATATATGAAATGGTAGCAGAGAGTTTCTTCGAGACTAGTTGAGACGTCGTTATGCTTAAATATTACCTTTTTAAACATTCTTTCTTTATTGTCGAATATTTCCTGTGCATTTTCACTAATATCATTGTCTGTCTGTAATTGCATTTTTCCTCATTTTTTTAATTTTCTACCTCATTATCATTTTTTCTTTTTTCTTTATTGCTTTTTTGTTTATAAATTGCATCTTTCATAGTGTAATTAATAGTGATTGGTGAGCGGTGCTCCACTTTCAGAATTATAGCCGGCTTCCTCTTTCCTTCATTTCGTTCGATTGTCTACTTTCAGCTGTACTATAGAAAATTTGAAGCAAAACCATTGTTGATTTTTCGTTATATATTTTTCTGCAAATTCCCAAAAGTATGCCACACTCAATTTGACTGCCTTGTTAGTGGTTGTTTATGAGATACTCTACATTTTTCTTTTATAAAGTGGACCTTCTTTGTAAAGTTATTTCTCATTACCGTCTACTTTCAGCTGTACTATAGAAAATTTGAAGCAAAACCATTGTTGATTTTTCGTTATATATTTTTCTGCAAATTCCCAAAAGTATGCCACACTCAATTTGACTGCCTTGTTAGTGGTTGTTTATGAGATACTCTACATTTTTCTTTTATAAAGTGGACCTTCTTTGTAAAGTTATTTCTCATTACCGGTCAATACGTTTACAGTATTGGTCAGACAATAAAAAAAATGTCCTCACAAAATTGGCCTGGCTTATGGCCAGTGTTCGAGCGTTTTCATGTTTGATTTGGAGAAAATAAAGGGTTTAGTTTAACAAGTACCGCTTGAAGAGGTGCGGACTGATGTGGTGAATTTATTGGCTATCATTTTTGTTGAATGCTAATTAGCGTTGTGTTAGATGGGCTCTTTTTCCTCTAAGATGGGGTATTTCCTTCTTTATTTTGCCTTGATTTTAGACGGTGATATTATTATCATTGAGGATCCTGATTTTTGTATTGATTTATTGAACAGAGCTATATTGGACGTGATAAATAATCAGGGTCAAAGCATTAATAGTCAATTGCTGAAGTTGTGATAACAAATTACGAGCCAAATTAAAGAAGAAGAAGAACGATGAATGCACCTCATTTGTCAGTGCAGCAGAAATGTTTGAATTTTATCGGTTGGCTCCGTATTAATAGCGAGGAATTCGAGTACTTCGAATTGCAGTCGGTTGCAAGGATCGTAGACAATTGGATCCATGTATTCACGGTGCGGTTGATATGACAATATTTTCAACCGGCTGTCGGAGATTATTGTTCTAGAGTTTGTGTCGGGGTGTATTGATGTATCGTGGTTGTTTTATTTGTAGATGAAGGGATCGAAGATGAATAAAAAAAAAAATTAGCATAAGAGGTTTTTGTTTTGGAAAATATTGTAAATATTTTTCTTTTTTTAGAAAAAAAAACTGATTTCCTAATTTAGCCGTAGTAATTTCAGCTATGTTTTGAAAGTATACCGCATCATGAAATTGATGGTGCGGAATCACATAAACGGACGAGTCTAAGAAATAGCAAGTGTTACTAGCATTTTTTGTCTTCTATATGAGGGAATTTTTTTCAAAGCAGAAAATTTTGAAGTTTTATGAATAGAAGAAAGGAAGGAATTGAAAAGTGATTGAATTTACACTGATATTAAAAATTGGCTCAGAAATAGCTGAAATTTTTTTTTTTTTTAATTTCTTTAACGACTTTTCCATCATTGAAGGTAGTTCTCAACGACATAGTGGGCCAAATTTGAAATGTATAACGTCCGGTTTCTTGCTGACATAGTTTTATTTCGAGTTTTAAACTACTGAGACGAATTATAAATTATCGGCGAAAATTCGCTTCTGACTTATCGATAAGAGAAATTCGTTGCTTACTTATCGATCAACGTTTTCGCAAATTGTAGGCGGAGGATACCTGTACCATTTAAGAGCCAATCATAAATTGTAACGTTGAGTAGTGGATGTGAGATTATTCACGGAAGAAATGACATAAAGTGGGAGTATTTTTGAAATGGTGCATTGTTTTCTTTCTATTCCACTATCGTATCGCTGTTTGTTTGTTTCCTCTAACATTTGTTATAATTTAATTGCGAGTTGTTGATGAGTTTTGTTGGAATAATTGTAGTTTGTTGGGGATATGGTTAGAGGTGATGGTGGGGATAATAATTTTGCAAGAAAAGAGAGAGGGAGTGACAATGTGCGAAAGAAGTGCTCTAATATGTTGATATAAATAGGCTATAGAGGTGAAAAATATGCAATTATTGATATAATACGTTTTTTTTTTGTGCGTTGAAGCAGTACTAAGCTTTATTTGATGCATTTTGGCAAAGTTGTGGGTTTGTTGCACTGCGGGGACAGAGGGCAGAGAGGAGGGAAGAGGAAGGATTTATCGTTTTACGGAAGTTAGCAGGCCACTTGAGACATACTTAAGGACGGATTATTGTGGCAGTGAGTCAGCTGTTTTCTGGATTCGTCTCATTCGCTTTAGACTGTTAAATGACCGTTGCAACCTCATCGATGTGCATTGCTCATTGATTCACAATGGTGCATATATGCAGTTCATTTGAGCATTCTTTAAAAAAAGACACCACATCTCCCGTTTGTGCGTCATCGGCTGGCAATAAGGCAGATGACGAATAAGCCAGATGACTGGCAATAAGGCAATGTGATCATCGTCTTTGTTGAAACGCGATGCGACATTGCTGACTAGGCACATTTCTGTTTGCTGGCTGCATTTATCTATTCCGACATCTTTTAAGAAAGGGACCTACGTTTATTTGTTGAAAAAAAATAATGCTGGGGGGGGGGGGGG